>SNQJ01S0014332.1:4796-31476 GCA_010110895.2 Picea sitchensis | reverse complement strand
GTAGGGATTATGAGGGAGCTCACTGTTCCTCATAATCCTCAACAAAATGGTGCAGAAGAAAGAAAAAACAAATCTATTGAAGAAACCGTAAAAACCTTACTGAATGATCAAGCTCTATCCATGTTCTTATGGGGAGAAGGAGCAATGAAAACAATATATGTGTAGAATATAAGTCCTCATTGTATATTGAAGGACATGACACCAGAAGAAGCCTTCTCAGGTAAGAAATATAATGTGGAAAACCTAAGAATATTTGGATGTCCTATTTACTCTCACATTCCCAAGGACAAAAGGAATAAACTAGAACCCTCGGGAAAGAAGGGGATATTCATAGGATACAATGATTCATCCAAAGCTTAGAGAATATATATTCCATAACAACACAAGATCGAAGTCCACAGAGACATAACTTTCAATGGAGAGATGGCCTTCAAGAAATCCATAGAAGAAACTATTGAAGAAGAAGAGATTGAAGAACCTAATGAAGAAAACACAGAAAATGAAAATGACAAAAAGGAACAACCTGATCATCCTATGGAGCCATGCGAAAACATTGATTCAGATATCGTACCCAAGACCAAGAAATGACCATCTTGGCTTGAAGCTACTTTGCAAGAAGTAGAAGGACTCAAAGCCCCAGATGGAACCTCTAGAAAAAGTAAGAAGCCTAAAATATTCTCAAGTTATGCAACTTACATGATGAAAATTCTAGATGAAGAACCTAACACATTTGAATAAGTTCAAAAGGGAAAATGGAAAGAAGCTATGATGGAAGAACATCAATCCATTATGAAGAATGAAGTATGGGAAATCGTACTGAGACCTAAAGGGAAATCAGTGGTAATTTCAAAATGGGTATATAAGATCAAACATGCAACAGACAAAAACATGGATAAATACAAGGCAAGATTTGTAGCTAGAGGATTCTCCCAGAAGGAGGGAGAAGATTATGACAAAACCTTTTCTCCAGTGGCTAGATATACTTCCATCAGAGCTATTATATCTCTTGCCTCTTCCATTGGATGAAACTTACATCAGATGGATGTAAAGACAACTTTCCTCAATGGAGCAATTGAAGAAGAAGTATATATTGAACAACCCCAAGGATTTGAGGTACATTCCAGAGACACTCATGTTTGCATATTGAAGAAATCCCTATATGGAGTCAAGTAAGATACAAGAGCTTGGTATGCCAGAATGGACAACTATTTAACAAGACTTGGTTTCTCCAAGATTCATGCAGATCCAAACCTCTATTACAAAGTCATGGAAAATGCACCTGTAATTCTACTACTATATGTTGACGATCGATTCATAACAGGTGAAGAGTCTCTCATCGTTTAGTGCAGGAAGGAAATATATTCTGAATTTGATATGAAAGATCTAGGTCTCATGCATTATTACTTGGGACTATACGTATGGCAGAAACATTGTGAAGTATTCCTTGGACAAGGAAAGTACACAATAAATATCATTTAGAAGTTTGGAATGATGGACTGTAAGTCCATGGACACTCCTATGAATGCGGATATAATAAAAGTAAAAGATCCAGATTCTGATCCATTATATCCATCTCTATATCGACAATTAATTGGGTCATTGATGTATTTGGTAAATACTCGACCATACATTTGTTTTGTTGTGAATACACTAATCGAGTTCTAGGTGGAACTGAGACATGAGCATTGGATAATTGCAAAACATGTATTATGATATATTAATGGAACAATAAACTATAGTTTGAGATATACCGCATCCAATGATATACAACTCATGGATTCATAGACTCAGATTGGACAGGAAGTGTAGAAGACAGAAAGAGCACTTCAGGCATGTGTTTTAGCTTGGGCTCCGCTATGATATTTTGGGGTAGTAGGAAACAAAATTCTGTCACACTAAATATCACAACATGTGAAGCATGCATAGAAGCAATATGGATAAGGAAGTTAATCTCGGATTTATTTGATCGAATTCCATAATCGACCATAATACATAGTGATAATCAGAGTTGTATATGATTATTAAAACATCCCGTGCTTCATGAAAGGTCGAAACACATTGAGATCAAATACTACTTTATTTTTGATAAAGTCCAGGAATGAGAGTTAAAGCTCGAGTATATCCCCATAGATGAGCAAACAACAGACATCTTGACAAAGCTTCTATCCAGAATAAAGTTTGCATATTTCTGAGAGAAGATGGGGATTGTGGAAATAAATCCATTAGTTGAAAGGGAAGAAATGACTCTCCAGGTTGGGAGGGAGCACTGAAAATATTATTGAAGACATTTATTTTTCGATATTGAAAAATAGTCCAACTTGGATAGATTCTTTCATGTTCGGAAAGTGGCTTGAGATTTCTGACAGACAATGATTTCCCATTGTGGTTAACATGGGAAATGGTCCAAATTGATGATGTATCATAGACATCGACTTCCCATTGTGGTTAACATGGGGAGTGGTCTAGGGCAGTCTCTCTTCTTGAGGGTTACTCAAGAAGACTGGCCCGCCTCACCGGACAACGATTTCTCATAGTGATTAACATTAGGAATGGTCTGTTTTGGAGGTTTATACAAGACATTCTTTTCCTCTTGTGGTTAACAAGGGAAATGGTCTGGACAGCCAGTCCTTAGGGTTTATACATTCTCTCCAGGGTGCGCTTTGATTAGTGTAGGAGGAATGGCCCAGGGTGGGGAATGGTCCATGCTTAGAAATCATGGATAAGCATTCCTTAGGGTTTATACATTCTCTCCAGGGTGCACTTTGATTAGTGTAGGAAGAATGGCCTAGGGTGGGGAATGGTCCAGGTTCAGAAGACATAACAATTATTCTTCCTTGCTTGAGAAGAATAGTCTAGATATCTCATTTTTCTACTCTAAGGGTTGATATTCTTTCATATCTCACAGACGTGAGTGAAAGATTGGCCCAAATGATTCATTTGTTTTAACAATATTTTTCTATGCAAGTTGGCATCAGATGATTGTTATGGAGACTGCATGTCTCGAGACAGTAGAGATATACTACTGTGGTATATTTGTTCCACTAATTGTAACCATGTGTCATGGTTTGAGTATTTGCGTACTACCATGGATAAACACAGGTGTGTTCTATCAATTGATATTGTACCAATTGTCATAGGATATTATCCAGTTGGATAATAATGACAATGCTCGTGATACTAACAATTGAATGGTCTGTTTGTGCTCAAGACCATACCTCCCTAGCTAGGAGGGAGTGTTGATATTATGGTAGCTTCAGGAGGTATGAACCTCTATTGTGACCTTTGAAAAATTAGAATGTTCCGGAAGGAAGCAAAGAAATGAAGGAAAACCTAGACAAGATGTCGGTTGTAGAAATATAATTAATATGAATTAATTAGTACCCAGAAGGAGAAGTCGGCCCAGACAAGATTTCCAAAATTACTATAAATACAGGGCACTAGTTTCTCATTATACACACTTCTCAGAATTACAAAGAGAAATTTATGTGCACTGCAGTCCAACAGTTTTGTGCGCAAGTCCTGGGGAAGGTGCTGTGCCAAATTTTGGGTGAGACTATTTGATCATCTTAGTTACTTCTTTCTTAGTGCATTAGCCTCTCTTGGCTATTGAATTGCTACCAGGATTCTTTTCTCATTCAAGGTCAAGGTGCTCGGAGGGTGGCTTTGGCCTATGGTTGGGTGACAAGGGTATTGTCAAGGGTAAAACGAGCACAATCCTTCATATTCTAACACCAAGGACGTTCCACCTAACTGTAGACACTACTATTCCAAATCTCAACAACAACGTCACCCTCGAGCCAGGGCTATGAATCCACAAGGATGGTTCCAAAGTGTTACTTGGCTTCCCAAACCAGTCAACACCCAAGCTCTCAAAGGTTTCCCATCTCTCACAAAAATACAAGTACCCATCTCTCTTCTACCCAGCTTGCACCACCCGAGAGAATGAACTTCCACCCTTCTCTGCCATGCAGTCCCTCAGGTAGTCCTTCTTCTTAATTCGGGCTCCAACAAAACTGGTCCAAAATCTCAATGATGGAACTCTTAGCACTCGCAGTTGTGAGAAATGTTGGACACATGCCAATGCATATCAGATATGCAGGCCTCAATCACGGCTGGATCACACCAGTGACCACTACAACCAACTATCTTGTGGCTAATTCTTTGGAAGTTCAGTTCCCTTTCCCAAGACAAGATGTGGAGGAGGAGAATGGATCAATGAATGTGTAAATGGGTGCATGAAAGTGAATGAGGGAAAATGAATGAATGTATAGGGAATCAACGAACAAATCATAAGTCGAACCCCCCATCAGACAAGAGGCATGTTTAAGTAACCTCGTGGGGAAATCAAGAACCTCTTGGCCTTCCCCAAGAAGCTCATGTAATCGATCCGCTCCCTTAGGAAAAAAGGGTAATTAACATAGGAGTAAACACTTAGCCCCTCAAGCCCCCTCTCTTGTGGAATCATAGCCCCCTATAACTCTAGTCCTTGTCCATCTAGTAGCCAAACATGAATTTATTATTAATAATGATAAAAAACATTATATGTCTTGGGTAGACTAGCCTTTTAATAATTGTTTGGGCACTCTGGCCTCTCAACATTGTAACAATAAATTATTTAAAATGGGGGTTCAAAAATTGAGGTGTTATAGATAACCATTATTGTATGCAAACTCCACTAAGTATAGGTATTCCTCCCACTTAGTTGGTTTTGTCCTTACGTACATTCGTAACATATCTTCCACAATTTGGTTTGTTCGTTCAGTTTTCCCATCCATTTGTGGATGATAGCTTCTGCTAAAATTCAGGTTAGTATTCAAACCTACAAACAATTCTTTCCAAAACGTTGATATAAATTTGACATCTCTATCTAAAATCACCATTTTAGGGATACCATGCAATATAAATATTTCCTTCATAAATATTTCAACAATGTTAATAGATTTATAAGTAGATTTTATAGGAATAAAATGTGCAGAATTGATAAGTTTATCAATTACTGCCAGAATCAAATAATTTTTCTTTTGAGTTTTAGGAAAACCTGTGATAAAGTCTAGTGAGATAGTCTCCCACTTCCATTCTGGTATAGGTAGAGGTTGTATTAGGCCGGATGGATGCTAATGTTCAACCTTCACCTATTGAAAATATAGGCATTTAGATAAGTATTCAGTTGTCTCACCTTTCATGTTAGGCCAATAAAAAAACTTCCTCAAGGCTGTTACCATTTTCTGGTATCCCGGATGACCAAAATATGGATTTTTGTGCACTTCATCCAAAATTGTTAGCTTTAATTTAGCAAAATCTGGTATGTACAACCTATTTTTAAATCTTAGCAGCCCATTTCTATCCAAACTCAGATCTGTTCTGTCCAAACTTTTGTATTACCTTGTAAATCTACTATTGTTTGACTTTTTTTTTTGTCGTTACAATTTGTAGATTTTATATTTTGTTTAATGTCGCTTTCTGCTCTGCTAATACTTATCTCAAATAGTCCATTAGTTCTTCTACTTAAGGCATCCACAACTTTTTTTTCTTTACCCTTGATGTGTCTTACTTCGAAATCGAATTCACTCAAGAAGGCCAACCACCTTACTTGCCTTGCATTAAGATCTGGTTGACTAAATAAAAATTTCACACCACTGTTATTGGTTAGCAACACAAATTTTCTACCCATTAAGTAGTGTCATCACATTTTTAATGCATGAATTACAACTGCTAATTCCAAGTCGTGTGTGACATAGTTTTGTTCATGCTCTTTTAGTTTTCGGGACTCGTAACAAATAACAAGTCCTTCTTGAGTTAGGACACCTCCCAAGCCTTCTTTGCTTGCATCCACACAAACTGTAAAGTATTTATCAGGGTCTGCTACCCTTAAAATAGGTGTTGTAGTTAACAGTTCTTTCAGCTTGTTAAAGATGTCCTAGCATTTCTAAGTCCAAGTAAACTTTATTCCATTTTTCTGTAGGGATGTGATTGGGTATGCAATCTTAGAGAAACCCTTGATAAATGTGCGGTAGTAACCAATAATTCTCATGAATGATTGGATGTCTGCCACATCCTTAGGGATAGGCCATTCCATGATGGCTCTTATCTTCTCTGGGTCAACTTCAATACCTTCTTCAGATATTACATGTCCTAGGTGCTATATTCTCTTTTGGTAGAAGTCACATTTGTCAATTTTTTCATACAACTATTGTTTCCTAAGGTCTGGAATACTATCTTTAGATGTTCTTCATTTTCTTCTTTCATTTTCATATAAAATAAAATGTCGTCAATAAATACGAAAACAAATTTATCCAAATATTGACTGAATATTCTATTCATTAAACACATAAATGTTGCTGGTGCATTAATGAGACCAAACGGAATAACAACAAACTCATAATTTCCATATCTCATTCTAAAAGTTGTTTTACTTATATCTTCATCCTTTATTCTGACTTGGTGATAACCAGATCTTAAATCTAACTTAGAAAAAGTCTTTTCCCCTCCCATTTGGTTAAACAGATCGTTAATTCGGGGTAAAGGATATTTTTTCTTAATAATCATCTTGTTTAACTGTTGGTAATCAATACATAATCTTAAAGTCCCAGCTTTCTTTTTAAAAAAAATGACTGGTGCTCCCCAAGAAGAGACACTTGGTCTGATGTATTCTTTGTCCAACAGTTCTTGTAGCTAAATTTTTAGCTCTGGAAATTCAGGTAAACTCATCCTATAGGGTTCCTTAGATATCAGGGATGATCCAGGTAGTAGATCGATAGATAAATCTATCTCTCTTCTTGGAGGAAGTTCTGGTATCTTGTCCACAAATAAATCCCTAAACTCATGTAAGACGACAAAGTCTTCTAGGTTGGGTTTATCTTCCTTTTCTAATAGATTTGTCACTTGAATAACATAAATATGACAACATTTATTCATGCATTTCTTAAACTGCATTGCTGAAATTTGCCTAACTGAGACTGATTTTCTGATGCCTTGTACTGTCCTAACCGTGTTGTTTTCGTCTCTGTAAGTAATTGACTTTTCGTAACAATAAAAAATTACTTTATGTTTCTCTAACCAGTCCATTCCAATGATTATATCGTACAATCCTAAAGGTAAAATATTCATATTTAAATTGGTATTTTTGCCATCTAGACCGATTCACAATCAGAAATGAAATCTATTATTTTTCTCTTAGTCCCTATTGCTAGTTGTAGTGACCAGGATTTAGTATGATTTACTTTCTTAAGCTTGTTTGAATCAACTAAAGGAGGAGTAACATAACTCAGAGTAGCTCCCTAGTCAATTAAAATGGAAATACGATTATTATTAACTTTACATTCAATTTCCACTATGGTGGATTGATGATCAACTTGTCGACCATCCAAATATGCATTAATTTTGTGTACGCTTATGCCCACATATCCTACTATAGAGGCCTCTTGCAGGTTATGAACTGTAGTCCTTGCTGTAGAAGTTAAACATGGACAGTTCCTCCTTAAGTGAGGTTCTCCACACTCCCAACATTTTAACGGTTCCCTGGGGCTATCCCCAAATTTCTTGGTTCCCAGATTAACCGATCTATCCCCCCCTTGGGTGATGTAGTTATTGGAATGAAAATATTTCCTTTGGAAATTATTTGTCGTGTTCTAGAAAGGGGCTGGTTGGAAGCCTTTCTTCCGCTTATTCATTCTGTCATGTTTCTTATCCTTTCAAGCCTTGGGAATTTCAGACCGCTATTTGTACTGATCGTAACACATCCAGGTCTTCCTAAAAACTTCGCTTAAGGTCTTGGGATTTTCGAATTCAATTTTGTCCTTATAGGATTGTGGTAGGCAGCCTAGGAATCGTTGGATTTTTACTTTTTCTTCCTTGACGTATGGAACAAATCTTAATAATTCAAGAAATTTGTTTATCAGGTCATCCATGGTCATTTTTCTAAGTCTTAGCTCACAAAATTCTTTGGTCTTTCTTTCATAATAACTTTCTAATAAATACTGTTTCTTGAAGTATTTCTTGAAATATGACCATTCCATATGTTTCTCTTTTAAACCCTTGGCCAACTTCAGGTCCTGCCACCAGATACTCTCATTTCCTCCTTAAGTGAGGTTCTCCACACTGCCAACATTTTAACGGTTCCCTGGGGCTGTCCCCAAATTTCTTGGTTCCCAGATTAACTGGTATACCTCCCCCTTGGGTGTTTTGGTTATTGGAATGAAAATCTTTCCTTTGGAATTTCTTTTCCATGTTCAAGAAAGGGGCTGGTTGGAAGCCTTTCTTTCGCTGATTCATTCTGTCATGTTTCTTATCCTGCCAAGCTTTGGGAATTTTAGACCATTGTTTTTACTGATCATAGCACATCCGAGCCTTCCTAAAAAGTTTTCTTAAGGTCTTGCGATTGTCCAATTCAATTCTTTCCTTATAAGACTGTAGTAGGCAACCTAGGAATCATTGGATTTTTACTTTGTCTTCCCTGATGTATGGCACAAATATTAATAATTCAAGAAATTTGTTTATCAAGTTGTCCATGGTCATTTGTCTGAGTCTTAGATCATAAAATTATTTGATCTTTCTTTCATAATAACTTTATGATAAATACTATTTCTTGAACTATTTATTGAAATTTGACCATTCCATCTATTTCTCTTTTAAACCCTTGGCCAAATTTAGGTCCTGCCACTAGATACTCACCTTTCCTTTCATATTATAAATGGCCATTCTGACCTTCATGTTACTCGAATAATTATAAATCTCGAAGTACTTTTTTATATCCAGTAACCATGCTTCAACCTCCTCCTCTATCCTAGATTCTCCATAAAAGTTGGACGGTTTGATCTTCTTGAATTCACCCTCCAGGTGGTCCACCTATTTTCTTTTCCTTCCTGTGGCTGTTTTATTTTCTGCTGTTGGTGTGCCTTCAGAAGAACTATTCTCATTTTCTGCATCACGACTAGAATTTTTGGAGGATCTTTTGCTGACCTCTTCTTCCTTCTCATTTTTTTTGGACTCTTCTTTGTTACGATGTTGCACAACAACACTTCATTTATCTCTTGTTGGTTGTCGTGTGACTTTTTTAGTTTCTTATTATCTGCCTTGAATGGTTGCAGCTCCACGACAAGGTTTCTCATTGTTTCTAGAACTTGGGTGGCTGAACTTCCTTCACTGTTCTGTCCATGATCTTTATGAGGTCCTTGATCAGGATTATCCTCAAGTCTGATCTCCTCTTAATTCTGTGCTTCCATTATCACAACAAAATAATTTTTTTTGTTTGTAACAATAAGCGTTTTTGTTATTTTTTCTTTTAACATAAACAAAATGTACTAAACTAGTTTTGGACTTGCCCTAAGGTCCAAGTATTGTAACCTTCAACTTTGATACCATACTTAATGTACCCCAATTTTACCGAATTGAATTCTTTATTTATTAGGGACATTAATTCTATTTTCATCTTCAATATTTTTTTTCGAGGTGACACTTTGATATATGTAGAGAAATTTTTTCATTACTAATGATTTTTTGGTAACTTATAATGACATTGTGTAGCAAATTAGAAACAATTATTATCTCATAATATACCCATGAACCTTGATGATTATCCATTATGATACACATTTACCTAAATTTACTATGCGTTATCACATAAGTATCGTAGTTGCCATCATACATGTTCAAAGTTCAAAGGTATAAGTGTACATAATTTTGTATTTAAACTATTATAATCCCATCTAATATTCCCATCGTATCTATGTTCATAATATTACACTAGACACTATAAGGATCCTTTACAAAAACTCGATCCATAGCATACATTATTTCTCTATATAAATCACAAATCTCTTCTTTGGGAGAACTTTACCATTATCATATGTAACGATAACTTTTTTTTCCCATAAGAAATTGACTCAATTTTATAAGGAGTATAAAATCATTTACATGGCCGAAGTCAAAGAGTCAGTCCAATACTGTGGTAAACAACCAAACAGATCTGGAGATTACAAAGAGGTCATCAGTCCAGTTACAAGGAGTGAATGGTGGACGGGCTCGGCAGAGAGGTCGATAGCCATCCCAATGGGGAGCTCTCGGATCGGAACTGGAGTCGCATGTCACCTTCCTCCTGCCAACAACGAGCAGATACATGAAAGAAGGTTTATATGAGCAGCCCCGCCACCACCAAGGAGGTAGAGAAAGCAGGGAAAAACACCACCCTGCAATCAGCCGAAGCATCACTGAACCCGCACCCTAATTAAACAGAAGACACAGCCTCCATTCCCTGCTCAGCTAACAGGACTAGGAATGGCCGGGTCACAATGGCGAGCCAGAGCTGAGGGCCTGGTTATGTTCGAAGAGATTGAGGTAGGTGGTTGAGCTCGCCTGGCCTCTGTCGCAGTGGAATATGTAGAGTCTGCCCACCTCATGACTGAGAGCATTCTTAGAGAGGACATCCGCCTCCGAATTGAAAGTAGAAAGTATCAATATTTAGTATTTGGACTATTATTATTATGGTTACCAAAAGGTTAACGACTTTTATCGTTGGTTTCTATCGTTAGGAGATACCCAAAAATGCCAGTCAAAAATCATTAGCACGATTAACAAGTCAGAATCCAAGGGTCAAAACCTTAACTAGAAGAGATAGACGTGACCACTGTGCAATAGTCATATGCTTAACAAACTGTCGTCATAACTCGACAATAAATTTGTAAGGAGGCTGATTTAAAGAGTATTCAATTCGGTAATTAAACCCTAGCTAAACCATTAAAAATGGGACGGTATCGTACTAGTCTGATAGGAGTTCGTGCCCAATGGGAGCTCAATGGTACTACATAATTTCCAACAACTCCCTTACTCTGCATTTTGCAACTAGTTTTCGGGTCACTGCAGTATTGTTCCTTTGGCTCTACACTTCTGCAAAAAACCCCTACCTTGGATTCTGCGCATCCAACGTTCATCCTGAAACATTTTATCTGTGAGTAAGGCCACTATATTGGAATGGGCTTTGGCCTGAGAAGAAAAAATGGAGGTGCACACCAGGTGGATTCCTTCTGAAACAAGGTAAGACAAAACTCCCTTAACTCATTCCAATACCCTATAAATTCTTTGATATGTATTCGCATTTAGCCACCATATCCATTTCCTCTCGGTTCTTCTGTTTTGGATGTTCTTGGCTCTGGTTTAGAGTAGATCTTGGTTTTCTTGGTGCCCTTCAACCCTTTATTTTTATTTTTCCTAAAATCCTTCAGTTTCTCTGTGCAAAGCCTCATAGCTTTTGCACCTATCAATAGGTTCTTTACCGCCACGAGAAAAAACATAGCGAGTCCTGAAACCCTTACGTAATAGTGTTCTAGAGTGGAAACTACATCCATAAGCATATAACCTATTTTCCTAAACCCTAGTAGAATCATGCTCGATGTATTTTCAGTTATCGCATTGTGTAAATGGTCTCTGAGCACACTAGATAGATAGTTAAAACTGAGGCTAAGACTTTTGAGGGTTGTTGGGCTTGGACTGTTTCAACATTTTTCCTTTTTTTATCACTTTGTATGAAAAATTTGTGAGTATACTTACACAGAGGTGAGGTATTGACCCGCAGGTGCATGTGAAGAACAACAGTTCAACTAACTTACCTCTTTACCTATAAAGCGAAATCTCATCATCTGTATAGGGATATCGTAAGGTCCCTCTCTATAAAAAATTCCACTATTTTTATACCACAATGAATTTTAAAAGGATTATTTCATTTCTATGCTTATACTTACGATTTCATCTGAGTTATATATATAGCAGTTCATAAGCAATAATGTTTTATGATGGAAAATTTTGCAACCTCTGACTGTAGTTCGAAAGGATCTGCCTCTGTGTAAAATGCGACTTTAATGTATGTATGTATCTTAATACTACTCCTCTGTGTATTCAAGAGTCACTTACTCACAATGAAAATCATAGATAAAACTACGAGAACTCCTCTGAAACCCTTGCAAATCCGTGTACTTAACCAACATTATATAAAAAATTGGGATCTACATTTTTGTATAACCAAGGTGTCGATCCACCCTTCATAAGATCATTGACTGTGTATTATGTGCATAATTTCTAGTTTTGTAACTGGGGCTTAAGTCCTGTGTAAGCAAGGCAACGCTTTGCCCACTATTGGGTTGCTCAATTTTATATACCTTTGATCTATTTAACACTGTAATTCTTACAAACCGTAAAATATATTTAATACTGTTATTAGTTTATAACTTATATAACTTCTTATTCCTGTGTGGTTTATGGCTTGTATTCCTCAAACTTTTGTTGTGATAATTCGTCAAATTTAATTCTGTATTTATGTGAACATTATACTCAGATTTCATCAACTAATGATGGGGCCCTCTCTTCTTTTGCGAGGGTACCCATCAGCCATTCCTCGGTCCACTCCTCCCTTCGGGTGGTGGATAGATCATCGCTCATAATGCCGGTGAAGAACTTCTTCTATGCCAACCTTAAGCTAAGTATTACTTCGCTGAATTAAGTTTAAATATTTATTTTCATTTGATTATTTTAACGCAGTTTACTGTTTCTATCGATTTCCCTTTTGCAGGATTAATCAATTCGAATGAGAAGGATCAAGGGGATCACCTTGCTTGCAAAAGGTATTCGAGTTTAGATCGCGATGCTTAATTTAAAATTTCATAGGTCCTGTTTAGTAGTGGTACCGGGTCCTTACCCTAGGGTACTCTGATGTAATAGTTTGAACTAGGATTTTCTGGTTGTACAAATCATTTACGATTTATTATTGAATGGATACACATATTTTTGAAACCATTTGACTAAGTTGTTATGTATATACAACTTTTGTAGCATGTATTTTATACCATGGAAAATCTTTGTTTATAGGTCTGGTGTAATGTAGAAAGGACTGTTAATCTTCCTTTACCTTTTGTATGACCTGATCATTGGTAAATACTTATGTTCTTATGAAGATTCAGGATCGGTAGAAATCTTTCTGTATATATATACAATTTATGTTTGTACCATTCCATCTCTCTCTCTCTCTATATATATATATACCTACAGGGACATATATAAGTCATACCAAAATAACTATTCATTCTAGCAGTTTCTTTGCATAAAACACATGAGCATATCTACAGGTATATTTACAGTCAAGTTTTAGATATTAATCATAACACAAGAAATCATCCTTCTAATAACAATGATAAACAAAATATTTTGATACATCCAATCATTTATTCACATTTGCACTAACATCACATACATTCATAACTCCTCTAATAACTTGTAATCATCACAATTTTGATCAAAAAATAAGCAAAGGTACTTATCTAAATAAAACTGAAGCTGAAACACAAATGGAACAACAAAATTCCACCCAACCGTAGAACAAAACAACCAAACTACTTGTTCCGTTCACCCCCTAGCCTCACCATGAGACCATAAGGGAGAATTCCAATGATCCTCTTTTGCTACAATCCTCCTTTAAGATCAGAAAAATCCCCTTGCCTCACACTAAAAAATGTTGATAACAACATTTCATGAGCATCTTGTTCCTAGGTCTTTTTCTCTCATTGGTAATTTTGGTAGCTTCACAAATCCCGGATTTTCAGGGGCTGCTAGTGGTCAAATTCCTCATTATCCATTTGTAAAATTTAGCCCCTAGGTAACTCAAGTGTGTTCCCCACTCATGGAATCATGGTCAACAGTTTTCAACCCGGTTGTTCCATTTGTCCTCCAACAATTAATATATAAAACAATTTGTCTTTTACATGTGTGGCTGTTCCATTTGTTCTCCAACAATTAATATATAAAACAATTTGTCTTTTACATGTGTCACAGTCAAAGAGTTAGTTGGGAAAATCAAATATTTTCTCAACTAATTATTTTTGGGGATATCACATTTTTCTTTAATTCACAAAAACAATTTAATTTATATTAGTACTTATTCTTATTTCTTTACAATAGTACTTAATCTTATTCCTTCAATTTTTTTTACAGTTGTCAATACACTAATTATTTCAATAAGCAAATAATTAATAAAAAAAGTACAGGAAAATAGTACTTAATCATATTCCTTCAAAATTTTTCCTTACAGTTGTGAATACAATAATTATTTCATTAAGCTAGTAATTAATTAATGAAAGAAACAAAGGAAAATTCTTTATTGAGTATGCCATAAAATAAACATTTCATAACCCTAAAATTTTAATTCCATTTACATAACATGTGAGCCTTTTGATTACATAAATAATTTCACACACCAACATAATTTAAGTAACAATTTACGCTTTAGTTTAATATTTTGAACTACTAAAGAGTATCATTTATGTATAAATTAAGAGGTTCAAAAGGTGACCATAACAAATATTCTCTAAAATGATTGGAATCAAATTTATAATTGATCAATATTTTTTTTCCCACAAAAAGAAGTTTCATTGATATTCAAAATTGAATCAAAATAAACTTTCAAAATTACATATATGGCTAATCTGCTTCTTAAAATTACAAGTTTATCCTACATCCTTCCAACATTTAAATTACAAACTGTCTTGCAAATTTTGTTTTCTTACAATATTGTATCTAAAAAATATTAACCTATCTCAAAAGATAAATATTTGGCCTCTTTTGTTCAACGAGTTCTTTTATATATCTTTAAAGTGGAGGCCCCCACGCTGTTCCTTCAAAAAAATATTGGAAAGTGAATGTGGCATATTGTTTAACTAACGATGAACATGAAAAACTTGAAGACATATGAAATGTGATTTTAAAGCTTGGATCTTCTCCTTCCATACCCTTAAGTTAAGATAATCCAACTGTGAATTCCCATGAATCCAATCTATAATAACCTGAGAATCACTTGTCACCATCAAGTTGTGAATATGACAACCTTTTTCAAAAAAGAGGAGTCTCCATAAACCTTGTAATTTGGCCTTAGTACACCAACTGCAGGATGTATCTTAAAGTAATGATGTAGACTAAACTTTAGTGCAATACCAACTCCACCATTATCCTTGTCCGAAAACCATAAAAAACACCTATGGGCATGTTGCCAAAAAAAAAGGGTTTAGTATGTAATCAAGGAATTCATCTTGGCTTGTAGAAGGAAAGGTCTTCTATGCTATAAAAATTCTAGAACAGTTATTTCTATTCCAATTATCAAACATGATTTCATTTATATACAACCATATGTCCTAGAGCACTAGATAGGGAGCAACCCTATGTTTTGCATAAGCAATACACCATTGATGCAGATTTTCTTCAATAGATGGACTATTCTAGGACCATACTAAATTCAATTGTTTACAAACATCAACCCAAATGGATTGTGTAACTGATCAATGTATAAAAAACTGTGCAATAATTTCTTCATCATTCTTACAAAGAATGTAAATCCCATACTTTCTTGGTTGAATATTCGCCTCAGACATGCAAGACAAATATGAATGGTAAAATCACCCTCTAGAAGTTTCTCACACTTCCTTGGAAAATGTCACCACCATTGAAGGAGGAGAAAATTGCATGAGATATGGTTGTTGATTTTCATGAGAGTAGACCCATGCATGTTGGTGCACGAGAAAAAGAACAACAAAAAATATTTTGTGCATCAACAAAGATGCATAGTAATGGGTCAAGAGTGGACCTTTCTTGTTGAGAGCGAACTGAGAATTGGGTCATGAGCTGAGGAAAGGTGTTAGTGGAATCAAACAATAATTCCCTCGCTTAAACTTTAATTACATGGAAATATTCTTGTGAAATATAGTGAGTGGGACTGAGAGCTTAGGCCATAATGGGAACATGAGAAGCATTGAATGGAGGAGTTTCCTTAAGGTATTGTGAAGCAATGAAAGGGAACTTATTATTGTGTTGTGTTGACCCAATAGGGTGCCTTGATTTCATGGAATTCATGACAACTAACAAGGAGTTTCATGTGAATTTTTTTCAAAACCAAAATAGAGTTTCTATTTAATAAAGAATGACTTCGTTGAAGCTAGAAACAATGTACATCATTCAGATTCATCATTTTTCCACTGATACATTGATAAGAAAAACACAAATTCCATGTTGGATTTCAAAAACCCAACCCTATAATTCCCCAAAATTAAACTTAATTCTTCCTATTTGCAAGAATAAATTCTTACAAATTGTTTACATAATATAATGTGTTATGTCCCCATTTTTTGATTCCCCTGTTCAGTAGTGGAAATGAATTCCATGGCTCATTGGTGAAGAAAAATGGAGTAAAAAAGGGTTATTTAATGTCACCTAGTGAGGAGATGTTATGTATTTAAAGTGACATAAAGGAAATAAAGTAACTTTAGATGAATAAGTTACCTAACCATTATTAAAAGGGGGATAAGGGTCATATTTGATTTAGTCAAAAGGGGGAAGGTTCTAGAAGTCATATTTTATTTAGTCAAAAAGGAGAAAGTTCTAGAAGACGGGAAAGATGGATAAAAGGAGGGGTGACACTTCACTTTTCATAATGCATTTGGATTAATCTCTTTGGAGTGCTCTTGTAAGCCAAGGTTTTCATTAGGGTTTTGGAAAAACCAATCCACTTTTGGTTTGGTTTCGATGGTGCAATATCCAACCTAGATAGACAAGGAGGAGGATCCATATAGGGTCTTCCTTGGAGCTTCAATTTAGGGTTCTTTCAGTTTGGAGGTATATCGACTTGCAGGAGAGATTTTTGGAACTTTTCAGAGGAGGTTGTATTCATATTTCACAGGTACTAAGAGGGTTTCGGGGAAACCGTGATATGGGACCTCCTCGTGGATTGAGTAAATGGGGTCCTACAAGGCCCCAATTGTTGTCCATCCTCGTCCTGTGAGGACCTAGAGCACTAGATAGGGAGCGGTTGGAAGCAAATGTAAAAAAACTGTTAAGTATTAGTCTTGATTTTCAATGAGATGGTATGTTTATAAATGTTGTTTCTAAAATTAAATCTATAAAAATTCAATGAAGTGAAATCTTTCATAATATGACAAAACTAATTAAAAGTAACCAAAAGTGCTACTCCATAAGTAAAATGAAAGAAAGATATTCTTTTTTGTATTTTCGATAAATAATGGAAAGAAAATGAAAGGACTGAATAACAAACTCAAAGGTAGACCCTACTGCAAGAAAAAGAAGACAAGCCAAGTAGGATACCAAGAAGAAAATACCTAGACCGGTGTGAAAGGACAACAAAATGAGAAGAATGACAAGAAAGGAGTTTGCAAAAATAATTAACCAATAAAACATCTTCCTATCACTCTCTAGGAACTTAATAGTCAAAAAAGAGACCCAAGAAGTCTCAAAAACCAACAAACCTCACCCAACAAACACAAAAGTCAACCAACAATACTTAAGAGATGATGTATGCAACTGTTCATGGAACAAACACACATATACACTCCCTAAAGGAAGACAACTTGGGTATGTACGCGTTTGTCAAGGGAAAACCCACGTATACCAAACAAGACACTGTGAGGGCAAGGGTTAATCCAAGAAACTTAGATGAAAGGATAAATACATGCTATCAAGAAATAGGTGACACATAAAATTTGGAAAATGGAGAGCAAATCAAGGAGAAAAACACTCAATACCCCAAAAAATGAGATATCCCAAGAAGAGTCACCAATTCTGTTACGAGTAAAATCTCTCTATGCCTAGGGGAAAACCACAACATATAGAATGACATCGATAAATAAATTCTAATATCAAGTATTCTATATAAATAAAATGCTAAGAAGACAAGGCTAGAATCATACCTCGTCCGGACGTTCAAAGAATACCACTATTGAGCACACGACCCAAAGCTTTATACCTTCAACTTGTCCTTAAAAACCAAGATACACAACCATGTGGTGATGATATATAATGAAAAGAAAATGAAAGGACCGAATAACAAACTCACATGTAGACCCTAGTGAAAGCAAAAGAAGACAATCCAAGCAAGATACCAAGAAGAAACTACCCAGACCAATGTGCAAGGACAACAAAATGAGAAGAATGACAAGAAAGGAGTTCTCCCAAAGAATTCACCAATAAAACATCTTCCTATCACTATGTAGGAACTTAATAGTCATAAAAGGGACCCAAGAAGTCTCAACAACCAACGAAACTCACCCAACAAACACCAAAGTCTACCAAGAAGACTTAAGAAATGATGTATGCAACTGTTTAGGGAACAAACACGTATATACACTCCCTAAAGGAATACAACTCGGGTATGTACACGTATGTCAAGGGAAAACCCACGTATACCAAACAAGACACTGCGAGGGCAAGGGTTAATCCAATAAACTCAGATGCAAGGATAAATACATGCAATCAAGCAATAGGTGACACATAAAATTTGGAAAATAGAGAGAAAATCAAAGAGAAAAATGCTCAATACCCCAAAAAAGGAGATATCTTGAGCAGAGTACCCAATTCTGTTACGAGGAAAATATATCTAGGGATATGGGAAAACCACAATAGAAAGAATGACCATAAATCAATTCTAATCTCAATTATTCTATATAAATGAAATGCTAACAAGAGAAGGCTATAATCCTACCTCATCCGGACGTTCGAAGAATACCACTGTTGAGCACAGGACCTAAAGCTTTATACCTGCAACTTGTCCTCAAAAACCAAGATACGCAACCATGTGGTGATGATATATAATGTCATCATATAAATTAGAATAATCCATTAACATACATGAAAAATACGCCCATGGAAAGTAATTCAAATATTTGCAAGATATCAATTGGATGAAAAAAAAATACTTCTATTAATAAAATCAACATAAGTACATAGGTGACAAACTTATGTAATGACACATATCGGAACCAAGAAAATAAGTCCCTCGAGCTGGGCCTCCACCACTTCAATCCTTCACAAATACAAGATCACATGTAAGAGTCAATGAGGTTTTTCATCACAAAGTAGGAATAACTTGGGGGATAAACACAAGAGGTTCATACCTTCAAGGACAAAGGGTTGCAGACTCAATATGAAGTGAAATTTCTCCAGAGTGTCTTTTCTCTCAATGTCGAATTGTCCATTGTCCAAGGCTTGGATATGGCTCAATTTTTAGCCTCCAAATGGAATTGAAGGGTCAAGTCGTAACGTTTACAATATATGTAAGGTCAATGATCATGGATCATGTGACATGGCATGGAAAACCAATATATATTTTTAATTTTTGAGCAACAATACCGATGTATGTGGGGTGTAGTGGAGCAACCTGCGAATAACCTAGTTGTCTTACTGGTAGGGTGCGTATGTGTACACAAATATTTTTTTTTAGCTCCGAAGTGGGGGGAAATGAGGTCTGTAGAGGAAATGAAAGGACATCGGAGCACGATGCATGGAGTATGGTAAAATTTTATATAAGAGTAGTATTACTCCCTATATCCATAACTAAGCTATCCCAAGAGTCTAGAAAAAAACATAACAGGATAACACATTTGTCCTTCTCAGTTATTTTAATATCCATAGAAGATAACTAGCTTAAAATGGTATCAAAATAATTTAAATGCTCATTCATTGAACTTCCCTCACTCTTCCTCGAAATGTATAGTTCCTTTCTAAGAAACATCTTATTTACCACGGGTTTCGACTAGTACAAGATTCCAAACTTGTCCCATAGTTTCTTGGCCAAATCTTTGCCTTAGACATTTAGTAGTACTGAATCTGCAAGACAAAGTCGAATAGTACTCCTTTCCTTTGGATGGTAGATGAAGTCACAAAGTGATAGAGGGGACATGCTATTTGATTATGTTTTAATCTAATACACTATTTTCCTTGTTGGAAAAATACTATCACAAGACTATCACGTTCTCATGCCCAACAAAATATTTCATAATCCAAAAATCGTATTGAGCTAGGACTCTTATATTTTGAAACTAGTTAATTCAAAAAAAATGTTTATGAGATATACTTAAATTCCATGGGACATACTATTTGTTTATTTTTTAAGTCGATACACTATTGTGGTCTTTGGAAAGTGACTGCCATGTTCTCATTCCCAACACAATATTTCATAATCCAAAAATTGTATCAAGTTGCAACTCTTATATTTCAAAACTAGTTAATTAAAAAAAAAAGCGTTTTTTAGATCTACTTAAATTCAAATTGAAGAACCAATAGTAAGTCTTTATTGTATTTTATTATAAGGTAAACCGTAATAAACTTGAATAATACTATCAATAAACTAAAGAAATTTCTCACTTCCCAATTATCTCAACTACTTTCTTCATTTAAAAGAAAATGCAATGCATGGAAGCTTTGGAAGATGAGAGAGGTCTTTTATATCTCTTCAAAGTGGAGCCTCCAAGGCTGTTCCTTCAAAGAAATATTGGAAAGTGAATCTGCCATATTGTTGAACTAACAATGAACATGAAAACCTTGAAGACATATGAAATGTGATTTTAAATACTGGATCTTCTCCTTCCATACCCTTAAGTTAAGAGATTCCAACTGTGACTTCCCATTCATCCAATCTATAATAACCTTTCACCATCAAGTTCTGAATATGGTAGAATTTTTCAAAGAAGAGGAGGCTCCATAAACCTTGAAATTTGGCGTTGGTACTTGTGCCTAGACCAACTGCACAATGTATCTTAAAGTAATTATGTACACTAAACTTTAGTACAATACCAACTCCACCAATATCCTTTTCCACAACACCATAAAAAAAACCTATGGGCATGTTTCCAAAAAAGAATGGGTTTCGTATGTAATCAAGGAATTCATCTTGGCTTGTAGAAGGAAAGGTCTTGTATGCAATAATAATTCTAGAACATGTAGCATCGTCATTTGTATTCCAATTCTCAAACACAATTTCATTTCTATACAACCATATGTACTAGAGAACTAGATAGGGAACACCCCTCTGTTTTGGATAAGAAATAAACCATCCATGCAAATTTTCTTCAATAGATGGATTGTTCCAGGACCATACTATATTCAATTTTTTACAGAAATCGAACCAAATGGATTGTGTAACTAATCAATGTATAAACAACTGTGCAATAATTTCTTCATCATTCTTACAAAAAATGCAAATCCCATAGTTTCTTGGTCGAATATTCGCCTGAGAAATTTAGGAGTACCGAATATGCAAGACAAAGATGAATGGTACAATAAACCTCTAGAAGTTTCTCACACTTTCTTGGAAAATGTCACCACCATTGAAGGAGGAGAAAATTGCATGAGATATGGTTGTTGATATTTATGAGAGTAGACCCATGCACGTGGGTGCATGAGAAAAGGAAAAATAGAGAATATTGTGTGCATGAACAAAGATGGGTAGTAATGGGTCAAGAGTGGACCTTTCTTGTTAAGAGCGAACTGAGAATTGGGTAACAAGCTGAGGAAAGGCGTTAGTGGACTCAGACAATAATTCCCTGGCTTAAATTTTAATTACATGGAAATCTTCTTGTGAAATATAGTGTGTGGGACTGAGAGCTTAGGCCATGATGAGCACATGAGAATAATTGAATGGAGAAGTTTCCTTAAGGGATTGTGAAGCAATGAAATGGAACTTATTATTGTGTTGTGTTGAGCCAATAGGAGCGATGCCTTGATTTCATGGAATTCGTGACAACTAGAAATGAGTTGTGTGTGAAGTTTTTTCAAAACCAAAATAGAGTTTGTATTTAATAAAAAACGACTTTCTTGAAGCTAGAAATGATGTACATTATTCAGATTCATCATTTTACCACTGATACATTGATAAGAAAAACACAAATTCAATGTTGGATTTTGAAAACCCAACCTTATATTTCCCAAAACTTAAACTTACTTCTTCCTATTTGCAAGAATAAATTCTTACAAATTGTTTACATAAGATAATGTGTCATGTCCCCATTTTTGGATTCCCCTGTTCAGTAGTGGAAATGACTTCCATGGCTTGTTGGTGAAGAAAAATGAAGTAAAAAAGGGTTATTTAAAGTCACTTAGTTAGGAGATGTTATGCATTTAAAGTGACATTAAAGAAATAAAGTAACTTTAGATGAATAAGTTACTTAACCATTATTAAAAGTGACTTCTCATATTAAAGTGAAAGTAAAAGGGGGATCAGGGTCATATTTTATTTAGTCAAAAGGGGAAGGTTCTAGAAGTCATATTTTGTAATATCCCCCAAAAAATAATTAATTATTAAAGTCTGTATGCACTTAAGAATTTATTTCCGTTTTTGGAAAATTCGTATTTGGAAAATTATTGCCATTTATGGAAATTCCAAATTTGGAATTTGATGAATTGTAATTAATGATTGTGACTATTGGGAAAATATTTGATTTTCCCAACCAACTCTTTTACTATGACACATGTAAAAGACAAATATTTTGTATATTAATTGTTGAAGGACAAATGGAACAACAAGGTTGAAATCAGCTGACCATGATTCCATGAGTGGGGAATAGACTTGAACTACCTCAGGGATGCATTTTACAAGTGGAGAATGAGGAATTTGGCCACTAGAAGCCCTTGAAAATCAAGGATTTGTAAAGCTGTGAAAATTCCCAAAGGGGGGAAAATACCTAGGCAGAAGGGGATTTTTGATATACAACATATGGGAGGAGGCATGATGCTGCTTAGTATGTTGGAGAAAGGATATCAATTTCTATTATGAACACTGTTATGGGTGTGAGGCAAGGGGAATTTCTGATCTGAAAAGGAGGAATACAGTGAAATAGGATCATTGGAATTCTCCCTTATGGACTCATGGCCAAGCTAGGGGGTGAACAAAGAAAGTAGTTTGGCTGTTTTGTTCTGCGATTGGTTGGAACTTGGCTGTGCCATTTTTTGTCTCAACACTTTGTTCAGATATGCACATCTACTTATTTCCTGGTTGAATGTTTTGTTTATTAATATCTGGTAGAATGAAATGGATTTTAGAATAAGTCCTTACAGTTTGATTTTATTCATTGAATAAAGTTAAGAAAGCTATTGTGAAGTTTAGTTGTAATGAAGTTGAGTTATGTAAATATATATATGCATATAGAATATGCATTCTATCTAAATAAAATAGAAATATTGTTGTGTTAATTCATAATCTTTACTAGGTATGTAGATATATATACGTATATGCATTGTCTTATGGAAAACTTGACCTTTACAATGTCAAACGAATTCTTGGATATATATATATATATATATATCGTGGCATGAAGAGATACACGAAACTGCATAACATATAAATACGCATAACAAATAAATTTGTTTATCGACTCCTTGATTCACATTCAAGATTTCAAGTATTTTCAATTAATCAGACTATATCAAAGACATATAAAATTACAATTCTTTTTACATTACAGCAAACCCATAAGCAAATTTTTAGTGGTATATAATTGCATGCTATATGTTATAGAGGTTGTTCAACACTTAACAGATTTTTAAATTTCTACTTAATAGATGCTATCATAACTGAATAATCATGGAATCGTATTCAATATAGGTGTTCCCTTTATATCTTTTTATTCCATTCAAGAATCTATTACATGTAACCAGTTTATCCTTGGATCCTTGGATCAAAACTATCACAATGGAGTACCCTAGGGTGGAAACTTGTACCACTATAAACAAAACATGCGAAGATAGTTTTAAACATCGAGAGTTGGAACTCGAATACCTTCGAGTGAGGCGAAATCATGGATCCATTTGATCAGAATGATTTAAGTCCTGCAAAGGGAAAAACAAATTGAGAATTAGTAAAATAGTGTTAAGAGAAAATCAACGAGAGTAAATATTGAAGATTTAATTACATGAACAATACTTAGCTTGAGATTTAGCACGGGTGAATTTCCTATTGACGTCGATGAGAAAACTTTCCACAGGTCCGAAGGGGAGGAGTGGACCCAAAAATGTATGATGGGTACCCTCGCAAGTAAACAAGGGTCCCATCATTAGTTTGGTAGCCGAAAGAATTGATTGTACACACTAGAATGTAAATAAGCTAAGAAACGATGCTAAACAATTTTATACATTTCATAACGAGAATGCGAAAATTCACAGTATAGTGCATGTTCCACAGAGACAATTTATTTCCCTTTTGATTATATCAATTACTATTTTTCTCTACTGAAGAAATGAAATTAAACAAGTGTAAACACAAAATTCTAGAACAAAGAGTTTAGAGTAAATCATTTAAACTAAGATTAAATTCTAGAACTTTTACACATAGTGGAAGTCGTATGATTGTAGTAATTCCTGTACAAGTATGAATAACGTGAATATATTTAAAGTAAAAAACCAGATTACTAAACTCTACACAGTAGAAAGAAGACCTTACCACACCCACAAGAAATGGATTTCATCTTTACATCGTATAATTCATGGTTTAAATAGTTCACAGTAAGTCTCAGACATGTAACTCTTCAAGAGACGATAGCTCGAAGGCTCAACACTTAATAAAAATAGGAAAAATAAATATGCAACCAATGTCTACAATGAGTACTAAGAGTGACTGTAGGAACCATAGAAATATTTAACTAAGGGGTTGTCGGGCGAGAGGCATGTCGAGAAAATTTTAAATAAAAATGCAAGTATAAGTGTTAAATAAAAGATCGAGGTCACGACCTTTCTGACAAAACCCTCATTACCTTTGCGAATGGAGATATTCAAAACCCAGTAAACTCTATGATTAAGTCTAAGGGTAAACAAAGACTTCTTGGACAAAAGGTCACGAGTGCATGGATACGTGCACCGTACACAGAGACCATTTTACGCGATGGGTAACCAGTGAGTTATCAAGAATATTGTTGTTACCAACAACATAGGCTTACCCAATGACCAATTTGGGGCAAGTTGCAGGCAACACATGATGTGTGCGGATTCTATCCTTCAAACCTATGCGTAGGGAACAAATAGGATAATAACCAATTCACAGTGTGCGAAAGGAATCATGCATACAATGGTTTACCCACAGGAAACTTAACCGTCTTGTTAGTACTACCAGACTTTATAGAACAAAGTTACATGGTTATGGAGATAAGATATCTCTCGCAGAACAAGGTTGTAGGTTAAAGTTAATTCCATAAAGATAAACATAAAACCATTAAAGACTGAGAAATGATATAGTATTACTTTTGTTACAAGAGGATGGATATACTACAGTGAGATAAACATGGAGCTACTAACTCTTAGAGGAACCCCATAAAACCCTAGTTCAAGAACTGAAGACCAGAGGAGAAAACCAAGATGTAAACCTTTTGCAGAAATAGTAAAAAGTTATAGTGCTAATGTGATGTATGGCATGTGATAACTTACCTTTTCGAGTCTAGTAGGAACACCAGACTGTTTGAAGCCTCTTCCACCGATATTTAGGACGGGATTGCCATTGTTACTAACCAAGAGCCGAGGGATGAGTAACGTGGAGAGAAAAAAATTCAATAGTGTGGTAATAGTGGTAATAGTGGTTGGAGGTTTAACCACAAATTTTTTCCACGAAGTCTATTACTTAGACAATTAAAACATGTAAAGCCACGATGATATTAAATTTTGTGATATTTTCAATAAATGTGTATGCTTTTGCTTGAACCCAATTTTGTATAGGAGCCTTTATGGTATACGTGATTGTTTATGCATAGAGATGGTGGTATTGATAGTGGGGTTTTAATAATTTAAATGTTAATGTTATGCATAGATATGGTTGTAATGCTAGTGGGGTTTTAATAAGTTAAACATTAACCCTTATACTTTCGTTAGTGAATGTGAATGTTAGTATCTAGGAGACTAGGGTATAGTGAAGCCATCTCTTAACCATTATATATTTGATTATTGTGTAGTATGGAATAACTCAGAGGTATGGTCTTTTATATATGATATTTGTCTTTATCGATAAAAATGGTAATGTAAAMYTGGCGAAAGTCAATAGTGACGACAAAAGTATCTACAGATATTAATTTTATGTCTTTCGAAATAAGTTGTTCGAAGAGGAAAATAAATTTAATGTCCCTAACATTTTTTTTTATTTGGTAGATTTGGGGTACATTACATATGGTATGAGAGAAAAGGTTACAACACTTGTACCTCAAATTAGGGCCAAAAGTTTTGTTTTGTACATGCTATTCTGTTTAATGAAAGACAAACAAAAACGCTTACTATTACAAACATTTTTTTTATTATTTCTGTTGTGATAATGGAAGCATAGAATGAAGAGGAGATCAGACTTGAGGAGAACCCCAAGAAAGGACCTCCTAAAGATCCTAGGTAGAATAGTGAAGGAATATCAGCTACCCAGGTTCTGGAAACAATGAGGAACCTTATCGTGGAACTGCAAGTTTTCAAGGCAGATAATGAGAAACTGAAAAAGGCACACGAAGACCAGTAGGAAATAAATGAAGTACTGCTACGTAGCATAGTAACAAAGAATATCCCAAAAGACAATGAGAAGGAAGAAGAGGTTAGAAAAAGGGCCTCCAAAAATTATGGTCTTGAAGCAGAAAACGAGAACAGTTCTGTAATGTCCCCACTTTGGGACATCATCACAGGGCAGAGATTTATGATGACCAGAGTAGCCAGCTGGATGCTAGAGAAAGTACATGGGTATTTGAGAGGCATTGTGGGGTCCAGCTTACATTGATGATCATATTCCATCATTATGAGCCATTCCTCACAGGTTGGCTTTGGTTTCGTTGCATTCCGACAATTTCCATGATTTTGACTATTTTGAGCTATAAGTCAATGGAATTCACTGAAGAGGTCATTTTGGGCACATTACTTG
>SNQJ01S0014331.1:171663-216713 GCA_010110895.2 Picea sitchensis | reverse complement strand
AATTTTTCCCAACTCAATTCACAAATTGAGAATTTTACTTACAAAACTTGCTCCATCTATCATGGTTTCACTGTAACTTCAAATTCGACCCATTCTAGGTCTGAATTTGCTAGAACAAATATTACATCAAGAATATCTCACCACATGGACAAATTTCTCAATTTTCCCATGAATGTAACAACAGAAATTGGGGCTTTTTCCCAATTCTGCACCATTTCTATTACTTTTTACCATGGACACTCTACAACTCAAAATTTGGCCACTTCGAAATAAATCCTCGGTGAAATTTCTCTTCAACTCAACTTGCTTGGCCCATCCAGGCTCAGTGTTGAAAACTGAAGCTCTAATACCATATTATAACATCCCCGACCACCCATGCCATGCCATGATACTCCAGAGAATGATTTTTTTCTCTTTGCAGAACATACTATAACATACCCAACATCCAACTGAGCTATGCCACATAAAGTTTTCAAACCACATTCAATTAAAACATATACACACAGATCTATTGTATAACTTTATATATATAACGTAATCAGACAAATGAATACTGTAATTGCACAAATTCATACTAAAATAACAGTAAACACATACATGCAACATATACAAGCAATACCCATAACTATAAAGACAATTATAACCACACATAGGATAAATCCACAAAAATAAACAGGTAAATAATAATGCAGCATGTAAATTTATCACACAGTTCACACTTATCTTGGTAAGAATATCACCAACTACGAGCAAACCTTCCACAAACCTCCCATCCTTAGACCACACTTCTCATCACTCTCAGTAGTGGGTCTCCCTCGAGCTAGGACTAAACTCCAACTGGGTAAAGGGATTCCTAACCAGGATAACGGATCATAGACAACAGGAAAGAATATGTCATAGGTTCC
Source organism: Picea sitchensis (assembly GCA_010110895.2). Taxonomy (NCBI): domain Eukaryota; kingdom Viridiplantae; phylum Streptophyta; class Pinopsida; order Pinales; family Pinaceae; genus Picea; species Picea sitchensis. Next base: position 215,808 of record SNQJ01S0014331.1, on the reverse strand, counting down.
CACTCAAACTAGCATCTATTGTCCCTCATTCCCCACATGCCTATCCCACCCCAGGAAGTCTTCCCCTTCTCTGCTCAACAGTCCTTCAGCTGCCCCACCTCCTTTCCGAGCTTCAACAACAGGCCGAACAAGAAGTCTCAAAGACTTGTAGCTGCATTTTAGAACCTTTAGGAAATCAATTCCCAACATTCTCTCACCCAGAGAGAAATTTCTCACGGGCCTGACAACCCACCTCTTCAATATCCCACAGGCCTGACAACCCGCTTCTTCAGTCCAGCTTCCAAGCTAACCAACTACACAAACAAGTATGGATATGGATATAGGTTCAAGTACAATGACTTGAAGGTACGGAAGATAGCTCAATGAGTGTGTGGATTTTCATGGATGATTGACTGGATGACTAGATGATGGGAGGAATGATGGAAAGAATCATCAGTAATGAACTAAGTCCAAACAATATGTATGCATGTCCCCAACTTCACACTTGTCATGTTGGGAGATACTTTGGCCCACTTGTCCCCATCTTTAGAACTTAGGATAAAATAATTGTCCATACTTTATACCTGAAGAAATATTAATATAATATTCCTTTTTGTCTTAAGCTCCTTGGTTTAGCCCCTTTTCCTTAACTTTTATCCCCCACCCTTTCCCTAACTACTGGATTTTAGTCCCCCAAACTCTTTAATCATGGTCGGTCTGCGTGCAACGATGTATTTTATATTAATATTGAGACATATACAAAAGTAGGTGCACTAGCCTTTAACATCTAGGCTCTTCGACCTAATAATAAAAAAACTGGCTCACCAACCTATAAAACACAAAATATACACAAAGTCTCCCTAGCCTCAAAATCATGCGCACTTAAGTTGTTGAGTGCGGTATCCTGGAATGTGCACACTTCCTCATTTTACTACGCAGTACATGCGTGCACTATGCCATGAAAGGTGCATACAAAAATGATATCAAAAATCTCACCAGCTTAAGTACATTTTCATTTACATTAAAATTGGGTCCGGCCTAGGGATATTGCATAAGGTTACTCAAGATGAAACTAGGTCGTACGCAATGCCTATGCAACAAAGACACCTAGAGTTTGAGATTGGCATCTTCGTTTAATCGTGTTATTCGTAATTGGGGACTTTCATTATCTAAGAATTTTAACAACAGGTCCTACCCTTCTGACACCAAAAAGTATCAAGGATTGGAGATCAACGATAAGTTTAAACAAGTGTTCGCGGATCACCCCCCTCGAAATTTGTCGATGCCAAAAATGCATCGGGGATCGGTGATCGACGATGTGTCAATGCAAAAAAATTTCCATAATTGAAATCTTTGAGAATTCACCAACCCTGAATGAACGCATTAGTAATCAGCTATCGGAGGTTAAACATGGCCCATTTCAATGTTTATCCCTCTCGTATTTCACCAACGTTGATGAGAAATCGACCACCTCCTGAATCTTCTTTGCGAAAAACTAGAACAAATATACTCTGCTTTTTACCGATGTCGATGATACATTGGCGATCGACAATTATTGTTACTATGTTTTCATTTCACTTTCTCAGATTTTTCCGACGCTGAACATAAGCACCCGGGTCACAATTTTAGCTGCAGATTCTTAGTTAAAATTCCAAGTTATTTTTAGACACAGAGGTTTCACTTTGACAGGTTCAAACAAATCTAATTTGATCGATGAAGAGACATGAAAATTTTTTTAGCGATCCCTCCATAGCAAACTCAATTCATAAAGCAGAACAAAAGAAAACAAGTGGTACCCAAAAGAGACAAAATTTCATAAAATATTTTAGGGTGTGTTGAGCGCTCAACAAATGGATATTCTCTAGGTGAAATCATAATCTTTGTTTCTTCCTTCGGTCTTAGCTCATGCAGAAGTTGGTTGAGAAACTAATTGGCTTTGCTTTTATCATAGTATTTCCTATCCATACGTGTACAATTTCCCAGGTTCGTGAATATGGGTTCGCTTATGGAGTTTAACCCTTATCCCACCTTCGTTCCTCTCGAACGTGACCCATGATACCTTTTGACAAGAGCCGGGTAAGGAATTCACTGTCTTGAATCCATTTTAGTTATCATTATTCACTCACTATGATGTTTCTCTGCTTCCAACGAGCATCCATAGCCCCGATGGAGTCACCTCGACATCACATACCTTGCTCTGCTGCTAGTGAACGTCCATAGCCCCGATGGATTTATCTGCATACCCTCTCCTACTTTGCACTCATTTAATATAATTGATTGATTTTTGGAAGAAATTCCCTGAGAGATTTGGAGAGGAGGACATCTTTTATCTGCAAGATGAAATGGTTAATGTCAAATTCTTCCTAGCTTTGTCTAGAGGTACATGTGGTCCTTCCCAACTTTCCATCTTTCCCTTTGGGCTTTACCAGACCACCAATTGGACACTTCATCACTTATCAAGGTCATTTGTTTTACAAAGACAAGATATAGATCTCCTTGAAGAAATTTGTAATTTTCCAACGTTTCTTATGTTGCACGTAAGCGTGAGTTAGGAGCAGAGTTTAGTACACCATATTTATTAGGGTCGACCAATGTTTTATGGAACACAACTTTATTACAAGAAAATACCAAGAAAAAAGAAAAGATAGGAATAAAAAGGACTTTGCAATCAGTCTACCCTAAACTTACAAATTTATCCTAATCAAAATATAACATGAAAAAGACACACACACACACACACACACACACACACACACACACACACACGCACGCACATATTTAACAGAAATATTGTTTTAGGGCTTGGACATTTACCGAGAGGGCGTCGGGTTCCCCCCTTATATTTTTCAACCGATACGTGCTTGCCCCAATTTTCTTAGATACCTAGAAAGTTTCGAGCCATAGATTCTAAAACTTTGAATGTTTTCCCTTAGGTTCATTTTCTCTATCCCATTTCAAGACTAAGTCTCCTACTTCAAAATTCTTCTATTTGGCCTTATTCTTTTCAAACCATTTTTTAACTATCTGTTGATGAGCGATGAAATTTGATTTTTGTTTCTCCCTTTCCTCTTCTAGCATGAAGAGGGTATCAATTATTTGTTGAATAACTGATGAGGGCTATCCTCTTGAATCCTGAGCAAGATATAGTGACGAAATATATAACCCATTTGGGAGAATGTCTTATTTTACGTACACCATAAAGTATGGAGAGTTCCGTATAGCTTCCTTAGGTGTTACTCTATCTTCCCATAAGGAATTATGAAGTGAGCTATGCCAATTCCTCTTATTGTTTGTGACTATTTTCTTCAAGATCCTCACTAGGTTCTTATTTGTTGATTATGCCACCCCATTTCCTTGTGGATAGTAATTTGCAGTGTATCTTATTATGATTCCCTTTTCTAGAGTGAATTATGTTAATAGAGTAGAAGAAAAGTAAGCAGTGTTGTCAAAAACGAGAACGGAAGGCATCACAAACCTTGTGATCAATTGTTGTTCTATGAATTGGATTACAACCTTTTCATTCACATGACTTAGGGGGATGGCCTCTGCCCATTTCGTAAAATAGTCTATAGAAATCAATATGTATTTATGTTGTTTTGAAGAACTCGGGGCAATATCCCCTATGATGTCTAAACCCCATTGCTCAAATGGTCTAGATATGGTCACTAGTTGGAGTGGGGAAGCTGCTCTCTTTTCTCTACCAGTGCTCATTTGACAAGATTTATATTTCCTAGCCTATGTATGAGTGTCCCTAAATAGAGTAGGGAAGTAATAACCGACTCTTAATATTTTTTGAGTTGTGGTATTTATTGCAAAGTGTCCACCTGCAGGACCATCATGGAGCTCCCTCATAACCTTTTCAGCATCTTCACATTTGAGACATATCAAGAGTACTCCATCATAATTTACGCAGAAAATTATTGAATTTACAAGGCGATATTGTGCATATTTTAGATTGAGGGCTCTCCTTTCCCTAGGGATTAAGTATTTTGGGCAAGTCCCATGATGTAGGAGGTAAATAAATTTTTCATACCAAGACTTTGTCCTTGGGGGAATGTATAAATCTTCACTACACCATAATGCTAATTCATTCTCCCACCTAGGGTCTTCATTTATTCGATCTTGGGCTTCTACAACCAATTTACACAATCCTTGTCCTTTTACTAATTTGGCAGGTTTTATATCTAGATCAAATTCTTAGACAACTTCCATCCAATTTCCCCTTCTCTCCCCCATATCTTTTTGAGTAAATATGAATTGGACCATGGGATGAGGCAATATGACTTTGGTGTGATTTTTTAGGATGTAAGATCTCAAATGTTTTACTTCTTTGTACACCGCATAAGCATGCTTTTCTATATCAGGGTAGCTAAATTCATCTCCTTGGAGATTATTTCTCATAAATGATATCGGTGCCTCATTGTTATCATCATCCTTCCGGGTCAATACTACAACTAAGGACTGGTCACAGGCGAAAGTATAGAGGAAAAAATGTTTACTAAAGTTGGGGCTTCACAACATCGGAGCTTGAGATATTGCAGTCTTGATATTTTTGAAAGCATTTTTTCGCTTGTCATCCCAATTCAAATTTTCATCCTTGCGAATCATTTTTTGTAAGGTTTTGACAGTTTCAGTGAAATAAGGCGTGAAATTTCTCACAAAATTAATTTTCCCAAAGAAGGATTGCATAGCCTTTTTTTTATGGGGCAAGGGAAGCTGAGATATTTCCTTTACTCATTCAGGATCTATACGAATTCCTACTTGAGATATAATATGACCTAGTAGTTTCCCTTCCTTTACACCAAAGATATGTTTCTTAGGGTTTAAATATATTCCATATTTCCTACACATTTTGAAAATATGGGTTAGATGTTGGATGTGGTCTTCTATGTTCTTTGAATACATAATCACGTCATCCAAATATACTACTACACATTTGTTAATCAATCCCAGAAAAGATACATCCATAGCCCTTTGGAAATATTCCCCCGCATTAATCAATCCAAAGGGCATGTGTTTATAAGAAAAATTTCCCCACTTGGTTCAGAAGGTAGTCTTCAATTGGTCTTCCTTTGAAACTAGAACCTGACTATAACCTAAGAAACCATCTAGAAGGGAGAAAATTTTAGAACCAAACATGGTCTGCAAGAGTTGTTCCATGGGTGGGACTAGGTAGTTATCGTTTTCTAATGCTCTATTAAGGTTTATGAAATCTACACACAGACATATCTCCCCAGACTTTTTCCTAATAAGAACCAAATTTTCTACCTAGGCAGAGTGTCTAACCTAAAAAATAATCTTAGCATCTATTAATTTCTTTAACTCTTGATACATCACGGGTTCCAGAGATGGATGGTACTTCTTGAGATTTTGCTGAAAGGGTTTTACTCCAGATTTTAACGGGATTGTGTGTTGGATAATGTGAGTGTCATAAGTTTTCAATTCTTGGTAGGACCATGCAAAAATATCTTGATATTCTCTAAAAAGTTTGAGGTAATCTTTCCTATCTTTTTTAGATATTGTTTTGCCTAGATTTACATTCTTATGGTTTTCCGAGGTTCCTAGGTTTATGGTCTTGTATATGGGACATGAACTCCCTGTCTTTGTGTTCTTTTACCCTTTAAATCTTTCCCTCATGTCAAATAGGTTCTCCATGTTTTCTACCCCTTTCACTATCATGTGAAAAATTAGTTTATTATTAGAGTGATTTGTTTCATTCGTCTATTCTTGGACATCGGTTTCTACTAGTTGTTATTGGAAAACCTCATCATCAATAGCCAAATATTTAAAATTCTCTTGACTGGTTATAAAATCTACAATATGTTCATCTCCTTCAAAAACCTTCCAACTATAAATATTGTTGGGTACTAATGGTTTGTATAGTAGTTCCACAGTGAACCTGGATGCTTCATAGTCTTCTAAAGGGGATAACCTTGAGGCTCCAGTGGCTAGGGAATCATCAAGAGTATTCTTTGTCCTAGGAACAATAGTAATATTGAAGGCCTCAAAATGTTCTATTAGTCTATGCACCTCTTGTTGGTAATTCGTTAAGTGGGGAGAATTGCAATGTATAGTATTCTTCACTTTCCTAATGATAATTTCAGAGTCCCCAAAAACTTTTAGTTCTTTAATGTTTAAGTCTACAGATTTCTTCAGTCCCTAAACTAGAGCTTCATACTCAATAGTGTTATTGACACATTAAAATACTAGTCTATAGGATAGGAAATTTATCTTTCCCTTCGGTTAAATACGAATACATCATTCTCCCAACCCTTCTTGTGATTTAGGCCCATCAAATTACATTGTCCAAACTTGTGAGAAAAATTTAGCAACTTCTTCAGGTATAGTTACTTTCTCATCTTTGTATACCTTTTCTAATGTTTCCAACAGAGGTTCCTGATAGATGATGATTTCTTCTTCTACTTCCAGTAGATCACTTGAAAATTCATTTCAGAGTTTTGAGTGAGAGGTACATCAGATGAGAGGGGAGAAATTTTTTTGAAATCAGAATCGTAGGAGTAGTTTCCTAGCATGGGGAAATTTGTTGATGAGGGTTTGTTGAAGGATTCTAAATTGGTGACAATATGTTTCAAATATATTTCCCTATCAATACTAATCATTTTGGTATGTCCCTTTAGTGGAAATTAGAGGTGAGCCCAGTCCATGCTAAAGTATCCATTCAATTTCTTGAACCAATCTCCACTAAGTAGTAGTCCATAAGCTTTTGGGATATCTACTACAATGATGTCAATTACTTGAACAAATTTCTAGTGTGTAGCCATTCTGATCATGACATTCTTAAGTTCCCAAATAAATTTTACCTGAGTTATGTCTAGTTGTATAATGCTTTTATCACTTTTGAGGAGAATTGTGTTCAATTTCTTGCAAATTGACAATGGAATGACATTGGAGGATGCCCCTGAACCGACTAATCAATTATGCAGGTTTTTGTTGAAGACTTCAAATGTTAAAAGGAAAGGTGGGACAAAAGTATTTCCTCTTTTTTTCTATAGAGAAAGTGTTCACACTTAGTTTGTTATTTAGACCTGTGGGAGATGGGACCTCACCTAGGTCAGTGCTTGTTATAGGGGCTTCTATTGACCTTAAGGCCTATAACATAAAGTACTTTTGCTGGGGAATTCTATGCATGTCCATGACCGACACATTAGCCTTCAACTTCTTTAAGTATTATACTATGTTGTATTCCATCTTGGGTGACTACTATGTATGTATGTTTATGGGATTTCTTTGGGAGAAAAAAGGTGTTTTCGAGTGATTGACTACTTGTTTTCCTCTTGAAGATTGGACAATGATAAGTTCATTTGAGACCGATTAACCCTTACTTCGCATTTGCACCGCCAAAACCTCAGTGGGTGGTTCCTGAACTTCAAATACATCATCGGGAGGCATCGAAAAGTTAGGATCCCATAAAAACATGGTTTTTTCTTCTGACATCTTGACAATGTTCACTGCTGAGCCACTTGATTGCTCGGTAAGATAAAATTCATATAGGAACCAATTGGACATTAAATTCATAGTGTGTACCCATTGGGAATAGTCTCTTTTGGAATGTTTCTCTTGATGGTACGTACAAAAAGAGTCATATGCTACATTACCCAGGTCGATGTTTAAATTAGTTGAGGGAGGTTCAATCGCTTTGAAAGGTGGGTTTCTTTTAAAAAACGTTTTATAGTGCCTTTGACCTTGGTTTCCTTCCCCAACACTTCTTTTTATGTCTACAATTTCATTCGATAGTTTCTTTATCATCCGTTGTGGTTTTTCTATGTCCCCACTTCCCTTTTCAGGACCTTTTTGTGTTTGTTTTCCCATGGGTCTAGTCAACAAAAGTCCTCTCCTAGGTGGGGATTGAACTTCCTTCTTAAATAGTGAGACCTGGCCCTCTTTGCATCTCTTCATTTAGAATTCAATCGTTTTGGATTCCTCAAAATTTTCAACTAGGGTATGTTTGGAAGCCCTTTTCACAAACATGGAAATGGAAGCAGGGACAACATTAGCATATACCTCAATTTGCAACTCCTTAGTAGGTTTAGCTTCGGGTTGAAATTTTTTCAGGATAGTGGTAAACTGTTGATTGAAGTATTTAAACTTATGTTTTGAACTCATGGTGGCAGCAAACAATTCATCCATTAAATCTCATGTGGTGGTTTCTTCTGCAATTTTTTCTAAGAAATCCTTTTGAAACTTCGTCCAACTAGTTATGGACCCCACAGGAAAGTTAAATACCAAGTCGGGGTTGAATTCTCAAAGGTATAGGGAAAACACCTACAAAATACATCATCATGTTGTATGTTCATCAGTATTATAGCTAATATGAACTTTTTAATATGGTCTTCAGGAAATTCAGAGGTTTCAGGGTCGAATTTGGGAAGTAATTTTTCTGGTGTTGAGGGAGGTTATGTACCCGTCTTGGGATTTCCAGAGAATCTCTGGCACCAAGGTTGATTATTTTGAGGTGGATTTACACTTTCTTCATTATTATTGCTATTATCCTCCATGTCATCTAATTCTAAAGATGAGAGATACAGGTCAAACCCTTCCTTGTCAGATTCAAAATTGGCAGGGTTAGAGTAGTTACCATGTGGTGTTTTGGGGATCAAATTAAGGGGTTGTTTGATATCAATGAGGGAAAAATATATCAGGTCTTTTACTGTGTGAACAAAAACCTAGTCAGGGGTATCAACAACTGGTCTTCTTACTTTTTTTCTATGAGTAAGTAATGGGGATAAGGGTAACGATATAATTTGTATCATCCTCTACTTTGCATAAGCATCTATCTCCTCATAGACCACACCCTAAAATAACTATCGAAGTCCATACCGGAAAGGAAAATTGTATATTTGTCTAATGATAGGCATAACCATTATAGGTGTCATGTCCTCCTAGTGAATAGTAAATAACACACTAGCCCAGTTCAAACTCTAAACCTTAGCGATCATATGAACTGGATTTTTTTAGTAGTAAAGAGTGTGTAACTCTCTAGTGGATGTAGAGAGTAAGGTTTTTCTCTTCTTTTCTCTAGTTTATTTATTAGGGGAATTTCCAATCCCATAGGCCAAGTTCATAGAGGGGAATTTACCATAACCATGCTCCAAGGGGCTTAAAGCCGAAATGAGCATCAAATGCTCAAACCCCGTATTTTGAGGAGCTTTCCATTTTTCGAGCGTAAGCTCTTGCGATTCTTCTGAATTGATTCAATTCTTCGTGAGGAAGAGCGTAAGGTATTTTAGGGAATAGGTGTTATAATTCCTCATGCTGGGGTGAGTTACTCATTTAGGGATTACTCTTTGTATGTGGGTGCTCTTAAGAATGACTAGCCATACATGTGGGATGTTTTGAATCTATAGGCTATGAAAAATATATTATCAGAAATTTCATTAGCCATTCATTCATTCAATCTCTCCTTCTAGAACTGATTTTGTTGAGGAGTTTGAAATCCATTTAACTCAACAATAGGAGCCAAACCTTCCTTAGAGGCCCAATTAGACTCTACAACATTTGATGAGTGGAATGGTTCTCTAGATATTTCGATCTAGCTAGTTTATCAATGGGATTTACTTAGTGATTCAGATGATATCTTTCTGTGAAATTTTCTCCTTTAGATTAAACATTCTCTTTTGTCTTTTATTTTATTAGATGAGTCTGATAAAGTAATGTGTGATGGTATACACCAATTGATTCTTAACTACTGAAGAAGGTTGAGCCTAGGATAACCCTCGTGCTCTAGAATGCAGACAATAATATTTACACCTATTACGATTCTAGTAATAATACAATTACTTATTGGTATTTCAATAGTGACTAAGATACAATTATTGAAATAAAATATGCACGCAATAAGATGAGTGGAAGAAAAATAGTTTTCTTAGCTCTACCATCAATCACACATTAACACAACGATTTTATTTTCATCATTAAGAACAAAATAACTGTTAAAATATTGAAATAGATAGCTTATCAATAGATTTAGAAACTCTTACTCGTTACAGCGTCAACTACTGAAATAAAAGTTGGAAGTAGTTCCTCCTCAATCCAATCACATAATTCCTTTGATGGAAAACAAAATTTTGTCTCTAGTTCCAAACAAAGCTTCTCAATTAAGGTTGCTCATAAATAGTTCTTTACAATTCTAAAAAAGAGGGTATCTTCCCCAAAACCATCAACCCCTTATAAAATTTAAATCCTCCTATTTATAAAGAATCACTAACTAAAAATAGTTTCTACAATTTTGTGTTAAGTAAAACAAAAGATTTCCACGTGGCACTTGATCTCTTTTTTCTCTGGAAATCATCTCATGGTTCTAATTAGAGTGAATGACTCTTCTCGTATTCTGTCCACTTGATGAAGATATCCTAACATGTGTTAGCATACATGAAGCTATGATGGTTCATTGGGGCTGAAAGGGTTTCCTTCATTTCTATTGCCCGTCCTCTATATTTTTTTAATTTGGCACTTTAACGTTGCAGAACTACACGAGCCTTGATCAGATGTTCCATAAACTTTTTTATTTGACTTGGTGTCATGTTTTCCACTTGTGCAATCTCCACTCCCCATATTAATTCATGTTATTCATGTCATTTGACTATGTCATGCAGGTCGACAAAGTATTCAGAGGAGCCGAACTCTAGGAGGCCAATGTCTCTCATCTCCCGATTGATATTTTCCCAGCTTCTATCGCATTCATCCCACCTCTTTAGTATTTCTCACAGAGGTACTTGGGCCATACTTACCAAATATTTGGCTTCCTTCCTAATACGGGAGATTCTGTTATCCATCATCAATCGAATGCCATGCTCCTCTACGTCTCGGCCCTTCTGCATTGCGCTAATGTAGTCAATTCATTCTACAACTTGGTATCCATTTTCATACCATCTCTCCATGTCCTTACATGTTTCTAGTGCCATAAGGGTATCTTCTTGATAATCGGCTACACATGCAATGAAAATATGTATTTCACTTGTGAACTTTTCATATGCATCTTGGAACTCACTATTCATAAAAAATGTGGCTTACGTTGAGTCTTGGTAATATTTTTCCAAGTGATGCAGATGGTCTAGCTCCTTCAGTGCAGAGACCAGTTCCTTTTCATCTCTCTTTTCTTGATCCAACGTGGAATCAATGATATCCATTCCTGCGTCGATGAGCTCAGATGTCTTCACATTCTCTATGCTGAGCAAATTCTCCTTTGTGGTGATGAGAATTGAGATATCCAGTGTGAGTCTTCTTTTATTGGTGGTCCTCCTCATGATGGATTTATTTTTACTGTAGTAAGAGATTGACTATATATTGATGAACTCATCAATAGGATCATGGATTTTTTGTTCTCCCTAGGTCAACATGTTTCCCAAGATTCTTGTTGTGTGCATTTCCTCTAGAACCGATTATTGCACTTCTTTGGCAGGGGAAAATTCCATATGTTCCAATGGCTTGACCTATGGCTAGTGTTCATTGGCCGATGAGGTATCGACCAAAATTTAAGAGACAGTGGAAAGCTCAATACTTACCTGATGATTGGCTACTGAAGTGTCAATCTCTGGCTGTTGCAATTCATCTTTTTGTCCACCTGAACGTAGTTCATCCCTAGAGTTGTCTTTCGAGGTCCCCAATAGCTCAATAAATTCAGTGTCTAAGATACTTTCAGCCTCATGGATGCCCTGTCGAGGGTTTGGAATTGATGCATCGATACTTTTAGCAGATGTCCCCCGCGGTTCTTTCTCCTCTGTAATTGGTATCAGAGTTATAAGTGAGACCTATGAACTCTCTTCATGATCATATATGGTTATTAAATCAAACAGGGTATTAGGCACACTTGTTTCACCTATTGTTCTTGGAACCTCATACTAGGTTGGAATGGTCACTGACAATATGGCCTGTGGTGATGAAACTCTGGGATTTTCCAGACTAGTGGTTTCTTCCAATTATGTTGACTCTGAGCTATTTAGCTCCTCTCTGATTGTGATTGGGTCATCCAGGGGGATCCTCATCATTCCTACTAGTTGAGGATCATTCTCTAGTTGCTCGATGACTCTTTTGCCTCCTTCTAGTAACATCATCCCCCTCCTTTGTGCCACTATGGCCTCTACTGCTCTGTTTTCTTCTCTAACCCTGAGAGCTTCTTGAGTCGTTTTTTCTATCATTTTGACTTGCTCATCCATACTCATATCTTTGAACCTAGTCATGTTTGGTTTAGCGTTTCTATGTAGTAACTCCTCCCAGTCCCGAGCACATTTTGTAAAAATCTCGTCATCAAACTTATCATGTGCATATGGCCAAAAGGAAGAGACTTGTGATGTATGTTGGAGAACTAGGCCCTTAGGTTCATTCTTGCGAAACCAACCTATTGGGAACCTGTATTCCAGTAGAATCAAACCCTCTTATTTATCTTGAGAAGTGTCCTTCACTATGCAACCATTTTGTGTCCTTAACCAACGTGGCGTTATAGCCCTGTAGAATGTTATTGTAACAGATTTCTCCTATGATGAGCTAGTCTGGGACGTGAGCGGGGAGAAAATGTGGTGCATCAGTGGCCCCAAACACACTGATATAGGTTGTGGTTTCATCTAGGTACTAGTGGCCTACTTTCTAAACCATTTTCTTGGCCGCTAGAGAGAGTCTCGGACATTCTTTTTTGACGCAACTCGCCCCTCACCGAGCAAGCTGCTTCCTCCAGGACCTTCTGTTTCTCACGGGCCCGAAGAGTCAACACTCTTCAACTCCCTCGGGAGTCCACTACCCACAGTAGGCTCCTTCGACTATCCTCCTCTTCGAAAATCGGGATATCGCGACTCGGGAGTTCGCGATTCATGCGAACACAATTCCACTACAAATAAAATCCCGATCCCCGATGGTCAACGGTCAACCGCTTCTATCCGGGAATTTCCCTATCGGGAAATCGGGGTGTGCGATGTCATGAACCCTTGACACCACAAAGTCCCGAACCCTGACCTCCGATAGCATGTGCAGACTTGAACCTCTCACCAGTGAACTTCGGTGTATGGCCACCTGTCTCCCACTTTGTCTTGGGGACCCACCTTGCCACGTCCTCTTCGGGCTTTCGCGGATCGCGAATCCGTGGTGCAAGTTTCTCTTGGTGTCGAAACTCCCGAAATGCCCAAGTTTCTCTTGGTGTCAAAACTTCCGAATAACCCTGAGCACCGATCTGGCTGCCAATCGTCCTCTACCGATCGATGGTTCTGACACTGGTGGTAAATCGCAAACTGCACATTTCGCTAGTATAACTCCTACCTCACCATTCCCCGAACGCCAAACTCTAGATGCTACGTGGTTCTGCTTCCTGGAGAGACCTAATTACACTGCTCTCTGCTTCACATTTTATATTCGAGTTCGCACTTCGAGCATACAAGGTCATTGCACTGCCAACCCCCGGACCCACTCTCTAGGCCTTCCGGGCCACGTGTCCTCCCTCTCCGACCAACGGGTTCGGTCGATTCGCTGGAAATCGCCTGCCGCTGACATTTCAAGGGATTGGAACCCCTTGACTCGGGAAACTGGCCTAAACCCGCACTACGTGGATCCCGCGCCTGTCCCTCTCCCACTACCACCGATCGATTTGGTGAATAGCAACTCGAGAATTTCACGAGGTGTGAAACCCAATCCTTTATCAATCCCCCTAATGCCGTAAAACCCCCAAGTCCAATGGGCTTGGTTCTTTCTCTTTCCTCGCATTCCACGAAGTTAACTCCAACGTAACTCCCGGCTACATCTGATGGTCCTCGGGATTTCTTCAAGGAATCCCATGGGATTCCTGCAACATTCTCCTCCTTCTCTGAGAATTCCTTTTGCTTCTAAGGATGGGTCCTGTCCATGCTCCACTTGAGTCTATTCCTCAACTCTTATGAGGAATTATCCCAGCTGTTCCTCTTTAATTTCTTCGTAGACTTCTAACGCTGGGCCCCTCAAGTGGTTCGCCTTCTCAACTACTTCCAATAGTGTGAAGAAGTCTTTCGGTCCTGTAACTCACGCCGCAGTCAGCTCTCAATTCTTTTCCTTTTCCTCTCGCTGGCACGAGACTCCTATCCAACTCCTCGCAGACTTACCTCCAGACCTGCTTTGAATAATCCCAACTTACCTCGGGTAACGAAACAAAAAGCCTAAAATGTTTGTCTCCCGACGACTCTTATGAGGAATTCAATCCAGCACTTATGCAGGAATCTACCGCTCAAATGAGAAACAACAATTGAAACTCATTCTCAAGCTTCTAACCTGATATGTAATCAAGCATAAGAAGTATTATAACAGATAGCATAGAAAGAAGCAAACATGAACAAGCATAATATCAACAACACAAAGATCGAATATCATCCATGTAACTAATAAAGCTTTTCCTATTAATTCAATGTCTCAACATGGAGTTTCTTCACAATCAGCTTCTATATCTTCTTCCCTCTTCCTCGCTAATATCATCAATAATAATACAATGATACAAGGAGGGTGTCTATACCTCGTTTCAGCAGACTGCCTAATCTATGTAGCCTACTTTCTATCTACCAAAATTTTAATTCTCCTGTATTAAATGCCTCCTATCTATAACATAATACAAATGCGCTCGGCTTGAATGCCTTTAGTAAATCCATGCCATAACAATACTAAGGTGTGAAATTCAAAATCGTGTTTTGGCCGCTTGTCCAACCGTGACGAATTTCTTCCTCCTCGCTACTGTTGATATAAGCTAGAATTCGGATGCTGCATGCTCTCATCATACCTCACCAAGATTTCACATGGGTTCTCGCCAGAGGTCCCTGCATGGCCTGCCCATGTTTCAGTACTATCAAGCTCGTTTCCCACCGCATCTCCACTGGTGATTTTTCCACTTCACCGTGTATTCAGTAAAATACTACTTCTCCCGGCTCTCTTACCCGCCACATCCGAGATACCCACCAGCCAAGTAAACGCAACCTCGGCTTTAATCGACCACACCGGGTTCCTCTGCTCCGTTTGTTCCTTTCCATCTCAGAGGGGTAACCAAATATTAGGTGTAACCGGAGATATCCCGGTGCCCTCTGGTAACTCAAGCTCACATGCATTCTCGCCAAATTTTCTCTCTAATTTGGTATGCCCATTTCATCTGAGTTGTTATAGTATGTCCTCGGGAACCTTTTCCTTCCTCAAGTGTGCTGTGAATCGTTCCAACTTCAACCGTTTTTCCTCCGAC
This sequence comes from Picea sitchensis, assembly GCA_010110895.2. NCBI lineage: Eukaryota > Viridiplantae > Streptophyta > Pinopsida > Pinales > Pinaceae > Picea > Picea sitchensis. Next base: position 200,639 of record SNQJ01S0014331.1, on the reverse strand, counting down.
TGCTCGCTATATTCTTGTTCGATTTCTCTCATAGAACTGCCTTCACCTGGGTGGCGTTGAAGTTCCCTCAGACACTCAAGAAATTTTTCAAATTAAGGCTGGTCTCTCAGCCTTGTTCGCCCCTCAGCTCGTAGACACTCCCTCTCGGCCGCGGTCCCAGCTGCTGTACCTGAAACAGCCTTTTAATTGCATCTCATTCACAATCAAGTAGGGTCAATTTCGCTTCGCTTGAGGGATCTCGATCCTAACCGTGTGATGCTTTCACTGTGAATTTCAAATGTATCCTAAGCTCCTCAAGGGACTACTTCCGCCCGCCCCATCTCGTTCTGATGATAGTAGAGCCGAATGCTAAGTCCCCAACTTTTTCCATAGCTTCCTCCAAAATGACCTATGAACTTTCAGATTCCCTGCCCCAGACTATACTTAACCCGCACATGCACCGCAGACGATTTCTTTGCAGAACAAATTACGTATGTGTGGTATCGTTGGTCTTATGACACAGTAGCCCAAATGTGCCATCTTCGAAATCACCACCACAAGATGAATCCACTACTGAGTTCTGTGAACCCAATCCATGCTAATGGCTTCCCGGTAATTTCTGCATGGGTAACGGCCGATAGAACTCCCCTGTGTTCGCCGCCTTTTGTATTGGACATATACGGCACCTCGCTAACAAATCTCTTCACATCTTGCTGCATGCATGCCTAAAATATGACCTCGCCTCACCATGGGGTAAAAGTTTTGTCATGCCCAAATGACTCATATTCATTGTGCTTTTCCTACCAAATTCTCTTCATAGAGTAACTGAATGCACAGCTTTTTCTGGTTGCCTTTAAAATGGAAATCCATCCCAGATTAAGAAATCTATCCACGGGTCCTGGCCCCGAAAGCACCGGATTTCTACTGCCTTATAAGCTTCCCCGGGGTGAATCAGCATCACTGTGATACATATCTTTTCGCGTTTTCAAACCCAACGTTCCTCAACTCCTCGCAGTTTAAACATTTCACTCACTCTTCTTACCTATTAGCAAATTCCCAAATGTGCTTTGTATGACAAAGGTGAAATTGGGTGATATATATTCCACCCACTTCAGATGCTTTTGATTCCAAATTTCTCCTCACACTCACTGCACTGGTAAAGTATGCATTATCAATCAGAGGCAGAACAAATTCCCTTGCATCAGATAGTGGCTCCACTTTTTCAATGCTTGTATGATGGTATAGAATTATTTATCATATGTGGAGTAATTTCAATTTTGCATCACTCAAATGCTATAATATGCAACAGTCTCCATATCCCGAATTTAAGACCCTCCAAATTGCATTCCATCAAGGGCTACACTTCACTGAAGTTAATTCTAAAAATGTGCAAGACTAGATTGAGTGACTGAGGAAGGAATGGATTGGATGGATTTTGATTGAGGAATGGATGGAATGGACGATGGACAGAGGAGGAGGAGGAATGGAATGGATGGATGGACCGGATGCCGGAGCCGAGGAAGGATGGATGGATGGACGGATGGATGGACGGAGGACGGAGTGGATGGATGGATGGATGGACAAAGGAAGGAAGGAATGGAGGAAGGAAGGATGGAATGGAGGAATGGATGGACGGAGGATGGAAGGATGGATGAAGGAAGGAAGGATGGATGGAGGAAGGAAGGAATGGAAGGATGGAAGGAGGAATGGACAGGAAGGAAGGAGGATGGACGGAGCCGGATGGAGGATGGATGGATGGATGGAAGGAAGGAAGGATGGATGGAGGGACAGATGGATGGATGGATGGATGAAAGGATGGAGGAATGGAAATGGAATGGAATGGATTGGATGTAGGACTTCTCTAACGCCGCCTCAAGGTTTTGCCTTCAACCACTTCCAACAAGAAGAAGTCTTCTCCGGTCCCTTGCACTTCACGCCGCAATGTAGCCTCAATATTTTCCCTCTCGCCTAAGCATCGAGACTCCCATCCAACTCACAGACCACCCCAGACGGGTTTGAACAATCCTAAATCCTACTCCTGCAAACGAGAACAAAAGTTCACCTGGATCGGCTCTCGAATTTTGACTCTTATGCGGTAAGAGGAATTAACCGGACTTCATGCGTGAATCTAATCGCAGTTCTCAAATAGAGGAAACAATTTGAAACCTTTATTCCCTTGTGGTTTCTAACCCGACATACAATCACATAAGCAACAATTAGAAGATAAGTATAAAAAGAAGCAAGTATGCAAAAGCATAATATCAACAACACAAGAGACCAAACACAACCATGGAATTGAATAAAGCTTTCCTATTAATTCAATGTCTGTACATGGAGTTTCTTCACGTCATTTCTATATCTTCTTCCTTCCTCGGCTAATAATCAATAATAATAATACAATGATACAAGGGAGGGTGTCTGTACTCCGTTTTCCCTCTCGAAAGGAGAAATGTCTAATCTACCACTAATTTCTATATACCAGCTTTAATTGTATTAACTTCCTTCCTATCTATAACATACGCTAAATAAGCCTCAGTTTCTGAATGCCTTTGGCAAAACGGCTACAGAATAATACCAAGGTGAAATTCAAAATCAAAAAGGTTTGTCGGCTTGTCCAGCTGTAAGTTCTCTTCCTCCTCGCGCTGGTTGATATGTTGAATTTTGGATGTTGCGGATGCTCCTGCATCATTTTTTGAAAATAATGAAATACACCCAAGCTATGAATTCATTTCAAATGAGAGAATACAATTTATTGTACCTATTTTCCTACAGGATGTTGAAGTAGACATGTACATGTAAATATATGACATGCCATCTCAAATTCATGTTGGAGAAGACATTCCTTGCGCAGATCACATCTAGAATATATGAGGCCATGTGAAAAGAGGGTGTTTCTCCCTCCTTTGGTGACTGAGGCTGCAATATACTAGTGCTCAATTATTTGGAGATGATTTCTCCCTAGTTGAAACTACTCCCAAAAATGCACACAATGTATGTCAGGGGCATCCATGCCTCTAAGAACTTATCACAATTCTTTTCCCTGTATAATAAAAAAATTAGAGCCATTAAGTAGATATATGGGTCTCTTAAATTTGTTGTCTCATACTAGCCATTACTCCGTTTTGTAAATTTCTTATATTCCTTCCACCAGGAGGCCATTAACCAGTTGGTGTCATGAAATTCATAGAACTTCACCATGAATTATGTTTTCAACCACTTCTCTAGTTCCTTGATCTTGTAATATTTATGGACCTCTATTGGGAGAAAAAAGCCGACACATCCACCATTCTCATCATTGATTAGGCACCTCTACGCGTCTGCATGATCAATTATCCAACCTAGAGTATTAATGTAGGGGAATACTGGGTTTCAAAAGGCCAACATATACAAGCACAACCACCAGATATTCATAAAATCATGGTCATCGAGCGCTTTTACATTCAGGTCGCTGTGGAGAATAAACTCTGGGTAATCTTCCTGGTTAATTATGTTGAACAAATATCCTCATTCTGGGAGCATCATCTTTGATCTAGTGGTTGCATATGTATCTCCAAAAGAGGGGGTTGAGTAAATGCCTTCTTATTTGATGTTTTAATGAATGGTTCCACCCTGGGAGCGAATTCCAACTACCTCGCAGTGCCGGGAGAAGATCCTTCACCAATCTTTGCCTCCTTTAATTTTGGTTCCCTCAGCAAGTGTCTGGTGATTAGCTTCCTTGGAGGAATTTTTCCTTGTAGATAGAAAAATTTTAGACACTGTGTTTCATATAGAATGTTGATACATAAAAATGCAACCACCGAAATGAAAAAATTAACACATACTTCTTTTTCACACTAGCTTAACCTGGTTTTTGGAAGTTTCTGAAAATCAAACACAACTCTTGAGAGCTCTCTTCGCTTCTTTGGTTGCTCTAGAAATGAGAAACTTTTGTGAAAAATGGAGGTGTTCGAATCTATATTAGTGATTTAAATGGAGATAATACCTACCTTGTCACATTAGTTATTCAATTCAGGGTGTGAGTGCGATTCTACAAAATCTTCCTCTAGATCCTCATTATGTTCAAGATTAAATGCATTCGTAAGTTGGCGGTGGATGCGTGGGCTATATTGTGGTTTATCGGCGATTTAAAATTCTCGTTGTTCAATCAGCACAAGGGGTAGCAATGTATGTGGAGCGAAACATTAACTAGCCTATTAAATGGAAGAATCCGATGTATTTCTTGCTGAAAACGTTCCATTGTTTTGCTAATTTAACGGGTGGATCGAGAGTTGGTTCTTTTCTTTAGATAATGTTCATTGATATCTCTTGGAAAAAACTTTGATGTCGATCCATATTTTCGTACAATGATGATGTGGAAATGTTGACTTGGAAGTGTGACTAGGACACAGGGAAACCTAAGCTGTCTCGTGATGAAACTAGGCCGTAGGAAATGCCTACACGACAAAGACACAAGGTGTTTGAGATTGACGTCTTATTTTAATCGTGTTATTGAAAATCAGGGAATTTCATTAGATAATAATTTTAACAAAAGGTCCTACCTTGTTGATGCCAAAAAGTATCAAGGATCTCTGATCGACAATAAGTTTAAACAAGTGTTCCCAGATCACCCCCCTCGAAATTTGTCGATGCAGAAAATGCATCAGCGATCGTTGATCGGTGATGTGTCAATGTGAAAATTTTCCATGATTTAAATATTTGAGAATTCAACAACCTCAAACGAATGCATCATTAATCGACTATCGTAGGTTCAACATGGCCCATGTCAATGTTTATCCCTCTCATATTTCGTCGACGTTGATGGGAAATCAACCACCTCCTGAATCTTCTTTACGAACAACTAGTGAAAATATACTCCTCTTTTTACCGATGTCGATGATACATCGACGATCGGTGATTATTGTTACTATGTGGTCATTTTACTTACTCGGATTTTGTCGATGCTGAAAACAAGCGTAGGGGTCACAATTTTAGCTGTAGATTCTTAGTTAAAATGCCACGTTCTTTTTAGACACAATTGTTTCACTTTGACAAGTTCAAAAAAATCCAATTTGATCGATGAAGAGACATGAAAGAAAAATTAGTGATCCCTCCACAGCGGACTCAATTCAGAAAGCAGAACAAAATAAAACAAGTGGTACCCAAAAGAGACATAATTTCATAAAATCTTTTAGGGTGTGTTAAGCGCTCAACAAAACCTAAAGGCAAGATGTTCAGATCTGCCTTGGTATTCATCCTGTTAGCACTAGAAGTCACCCTTAGACTACATAGAAGGTAAGAACAATACCCATCAGTTTATACACTAAATGTAAATGAGTTTTAGGTGATCAAATGGAGAGGACTCAATGATAATAATGTTTTAACTCAAAAATCTAGACTAGCATGCATAAGAAATCCAATTTTGGAATAAACTCTAGTCAGTAAGTTGGAGTTAAGGTCAGTAGGAGGAATAAATTGGTGAGAAAAGTGTAGAGCTCTGTCATGGACATTAGTTCTTCAAGTAGCCCAAGGAGGAAAAACTCAAACACAAGATCCTCTTGGATTCAAATTTCAAGGAAAATGGAAGAAATCATAACAACACTATAATCAAACATTCATCATAATACAGTTACAACAATCCATGTGAATCAGTAATTCATGAACTCTCTCAATATCAGAGGAAAATAAGATGGAGTAAGAAAGATGAATTAGATTAATCAAGAAATCTCAAATCAAGTACATAACCAGAGAACTAGTGTTCTTCATCAAAATATTACAATAGTAGGGAGCCTAGATCAACCATTCGACCTTAACAAAATATCAAAACTGCTTAAAAATATGCTTGTGCTTCAAGCCCGAAAATGGACTGTTAGGAAAGTTGCACATTTTGTTCATGGTTGCGGCTTGCATGATTGAAGATTTGGACAACTGGTTGTGGGCTAGGAAAACAGGGAGACTGGGGCATTTTAAACAGAGAGGGTGGGAAACGAAAAATGATTTTACAAGCCAAAGGGGGAAAAATTTAATACTTGGTCTGTGAAAGGAGAGAGACAGGGAAAAACACAGACTTAGGTAGAAACCACAAACCCACAGGACTCTGACAAGTTCATGTGATAACATTTTTCTCCACAGGGGATGACATGCTCCCTACAAGATGCCAAGAACTAGTAGTTCCAGTGCCTTAGCTGTTGGGTTATGTAGTCGATCTCAAAACATTTCCTACTGAGGATTATAGGCCGATAAAAACTCTAAATGAAAGAAAATACATGGGCTATAGAAGGAGCTTATTTATGTACATCCCTAGACTAATGATTTTTTACATAGTGCTAGGTGAAAGCGAAATTCCACCATAACCATTTAAGTAACTTCCTAACTGGAAAACCATTTACTCTGTCAGTGATTAACAACAGATAATGCAACCGTGACAACATATGGATCATATCTTTTAGCCTTCATCCTAGTGTTGAATTCATGATAAATATGGGTGGCTCCAAATCATGAAGGAAATGTAACTCCATGTACTCCCTTACAGGCTCATAAAAAAAGTGATGAAACCCACTGGGTTGGTGACAAAAAAAATTCTCTGTCTTGCAACTGCTCAAACATGGATAGATGTATTTGGTAAGCACAGGTAAGTGAACTGTTGATGCAGGATGATTGATCCCAGGTGATGGTTTCTCACTTACAGGATCTGGGAAGAATATAAACCGCACCTTTAGCTCTATTGCATACTCTTGAAAATCCTTAATATTCAGCTCAAAATCTAATTCATATTTGTTATACACAGGTTGGCTTCTCCTCGAGTCATCAAAATATGAGGCAGGGATCTGCTTCTTTTCATCTGAATACAAAAATATATCTTCGTTTAAATATGTGACAGTAGGTGCATTAGGGGCAGAATATGTTTCCTCTATTGCTATGCAATCCTCAGCCTCACCATCATGAGCAAGGATTCCAAGAACATCTTCTCCTAGGACTGGAAAATTCTCTACACTTTCTTTGAAAGAGCAGTGAACACAATCTGCCTTCAATTTATCTATCCTTACAGAAATTGATCTCACCATCCATATCAACTCAACCAGGACATATTCTTCCTCCTTGCATCCTTCATACTCATAGCTTCTATCCTCAGATCTTTCATCCTCATATCTTTGATTCGGAACAATCATACCTTGAACACAATCTTTATAATCTTCACAACAATTATGACAAATTAGCATAGAAGAATAAAACTTTTGACCATGCCTATTGAAAGTTGCATGAAGATCTCCCAAGGAGGAGATTCTAGCATGGGGAAAGGAGTGAGACCATTCACAAGCATCTCCTGATAATGAGAACATGAACATCTTTAATAATACATATGGATGATGTATCTCCCATTGATGCATGAGTTCATGAAAATCACATAGATGCTCTATAGGGTTTTCCTTTTTACGCTCTCTAAATATGGGCAAAAAATCACCCCATTCATCCACAGTAGGAACAACATTTGGAAAACCAAGAACAAAGGAGAAATTAAAAGGAGAAAACCTCCGAGCCAAGATTCTTTCCATTTCAAAATAGTGGATTCTCCACTGGATCCTTTAATCATTGGGTCACCAAGTGAATGATATGCAATCTGAATGTGGCTGGTCTTTGTTGAACATCAAAGACCAGATATGATCATTGTCAATCTTCCAGGGAACTTTCATGCTAAGAAAGAGGCTGCTAAAAGCCTTCTCAAGAAAAATTCTCTAGGTCAGCTTCGGGTGTGCTAGGGGAAGCCACAACTAAAATAGTGGAGTTGACACAATGGATTTTTCAGGTGTAAGAACAATCTTCATTGGTTCTGATATTTGATGCACCTTCAAAATCATAAGCTCTTTGTCATTTTATCCCAAGGAAATGTCTTCAATTCGTTCCCCAACAATGGTGCCATAAATGTTATCACTAGAAGTCACCCTCAGATTGCATATAAGGTAAGCCTAGTACCCATCAATTTATATAGTAAATGTAAATTATTTTGAGGTGATAAAATGGAGAGCACTCAATGCTAATAACGTTCTAACTCAGAAATTTGGACTAGAATGCATAAGAAATTGAGGTCTAGAATCAAATTCAGTCAGTAAGTTGGAGTAAAGGTGAGAAGGAGGAATACTTTAGTGATAAAAGTGTAGAGGTCTTCTGTGGACATCAGGTCTTCAAGAATCATAAGGAGGAAAAAATCAAACACAAGATCCTCTTGGATTCAAATTTCAAGGAAAATGAAAGAAATCATAACAACACTATAATCAAACATTCATCATAATACAGTTACAACAATCCATGTGAATTAGTCATTCATGAACTCTCTCAATATCAGAGGAAAATAAGATGGAGTAAGAAAGTTGACTTAGATTAATCAAGAAATCTCAAATCAAGTACATAACCAGAGAACCAGTGTTCTTCATCAAAATATTACAATAGTAGGGAGCCTAGCTCAACCATTCAACCTTAACAAAATATCAAAACTGCCTAAAAATCTGCTTGTGTTGCCAGCTCGAAATGGACTGTTTAGGAAAGTTTCACTTTGCATTCATGGTTGTGTCCTGCATGATTGAGGATTCAGACGACTATATGTGGGCTAGGAAAACAGGGAGACCGGGGCAATTTAAACATAGAGGGGGGAAAATGAAAATAATTTTACAAGCCGAAGGGGGGGAAATTTAAGACTTGGTCTGTGAAAGGAGAGAGATAGGGAAAAACATAGACTTAGGTAGAAACCACAAACCCATAGGACTCTGACAATTTCATGTGATAGCACATCCCATTCATGCCCAATATACATGACTTATCCAAATCAACAACCTTTCTCTAGGCTCCTTTAGCCAGCTACACCAACCAATATTTCTCATGCTTGCATCTTGGCAATTGCAATCTTTCCACTACCTTAGGATATATGTAGCTATGACTAGCCCTTGAATCAATTAAAATAGTAAAGGAATGGTTATTTATCATACCTTCTACTTCAATCATGTGTGATTGAAACTCTACTTTCTTGTCCAGGGTTGCATAGATCCTTGGCACACTTCTGTCCATGTCCTCCATTGTTTCTGCTTGCTAGAAATTGTGGACAACTCTCACTTTTTCATCTTTGTGAGGACAATCCCTATACTTATGATCTCCTTTACAAGCCCAACATTGCATCGATGGCTGCCTTGGCCTTTTCTCACCTACCTCAGCCATATTGGGCTCTCTAAAAGATGGTTGTCCCTTAGGATTATTTCTAAAGAATGGAGGCTAGCTCCCCTTCTTCCTCAAATATCTGCTAAACTTCTTCTTTTCCTCCCAATCCTTCTCGAAGGTAGGCTTTCCTTTTTGTTGATCATACAAGCACTTAGCTCTTCTTATGGTTTCTTCAACAATTTTAGGATCATCATATTGAATCTTGTCACTGATGAAGGATGGCAGTCCACTTAGATATATTTGGATCTTAACTGTCTCATATTTGATGAAGGAGACATAGTTCAGCAGTTCCAAGAATCTCCTTTCATACTCATCAATGGTCATGCTGCCCATCTTGAGTTCAAAGAACTCTTTAATATTTTTGTCATAATATCTCTTGGTCAAGTATTTCTTCTCAAAATACTTCTTGAATTCTTTTCATGTCACATTTTTCTCTCTGAGGTGTTTCACTTTCACAATTCAATCCCACCACATGGATTCATTTCCTTTCAGTTGAAAGATGGAAATTATTCCCTCTACATGAGAAGAATAATTGTGCAATTGGAAGTACTTCCTCATGCCTAGAAACCATGTCTCAGCATCTTCATCCTTCTTGTGGTCTCCATCAAAAGTAGGATTTTTGATCTTATTCATTTCTCCTTTCAACTCATCCACCCCAGACCTCCTATGCTTCCTGACAGGTGATGGACTTGAGCTACTGTGTGCTCTCCTATGAGAATTCTTTTGGACATGACGGTGATGTTTGCTACCACTCCTTGATCTTTCTTTTTCTTTAGGGGTCTTGTGCCTTCCATATTTACTCGAGCCACTCTTCTTATCTAAATTCTTCTCAATTTATCCAGGATTTCCATTAAATTCATGTTGAAGTATTCCTTCTTCTCTTTGACCTTCATATGCCTTTCATTATTAGCTTTGCATATCTGGACATCTGTTTGCAATTTTATGATGGTCTCCACTAGATTGATGTCTTCATCCTTTCCTTATCCATGTCCATTGGAATTTGTTCCATCAATTCCCAGATGGACATTCATTCCTCTAACCTCATCTTCCTGAGAGTAAGCCTCTTGCACATCCTCCATTTCTCTTCACTCCAGGAATATTATGTTATGTTTTGGTAGCAGAAAACTCTACAAAAGTGTGAAACCAATAGAACTTTTGTCAGGATAACTGTCTGAACAAAACCATTCAAACATGTACAATTCTGGTTTATAAATGATCATAATTCCTTCTGCTAATTTTATGAGAAATTTTACTATCCATAGACAATTTTTGGGTGAATAGTTGTCCTCTACTATTCTAGACCTTTCCAATGAGTGCTCCCTTAATCAATTATGTATTTTAAGAAGGAATTTATGACCATTTGAGCAATGGATCTTCCTTGAAGGTGATCTATGTTCAACTTTTCCTAATTCTCAGAGCCGAATTGGCCCTTGGATCCATGCTAGATCCTCTCTTCATATTCACATCCTTTTTCTTACTTCTTTGGATGTAGGTTTTTTCAATCAGGGACCTCAAGGTCTCCTTCTCTATTTCAAACATAATTTTTGGGCAGTATCCCCTTTTCTTCAGCCCCTAAATACATGTGACCATGGCTATGACATGGTGCTATCAAATAGGTGCTTATCCGGAGCCTTGAGAGCTTCGGGGCTCCATAACTTCAACTTTAGAAGTTCTTGTTACTTCATGTCTCCCTTCTCCCGAACGCTGAACCAATGAACCCTTTCATAGTACATCTTCATAGATTTGGGGCTTCACTGCTTTGAATCTTCATACAAATTACACCTTGTTTTCTTAGGAACGCTTTGATTGATGAACTCCCGGAGTCTCATCAGAATCCACTTACCAGTGTTCCACATGGAAGAGTTACGGAGTGGACACATGAAAATGTCTCGTGTGTCCACGTCACCCTTGGTGACATCATCCATCCACGTCACTCCATAACTTAGGGCTTTGGTGAATTCTCCTTTGGCACATCACAAAACCCCTGAACTGCAAATTCTCGAACTTCAGAACCCTTTGGGTTCCACTTAGCTCTGTTTTCATCCATCCAGGTGGTGACACGTGGTCCCACTATGGAGCGACATGTGTTGGGTTTCTATTGGTTCTAAGAGCCTGCAAAAAGTGAAAAACTCAATGATACATGACATGCCTAGAAGAGGTCCACATCACCCCCCCCCGTGAAGTCATCATTCCATGTCACTTCGGAACTTCGGGAATTCGTGACTTCATATGTCCAGAAGTTCTTCCAACAATTTTCCCCAAACGTCGAACTCTTGAAATTTTTAACCTTATGGGGCCCATGAAGTACAACTATCACCAATCGAAGTGGTGACATGTGGCCCCACCGTCAAGTGACATGTGTCAAGTTCCAATCAATCCTAAGGGTCTTTCAAAAGCACAGAAATGAGTGACACGTGTTGGACCTAGGTAGGTCCACATCAACCCTAGGTAACATCACCACCATGTCACTTTGACGCTCTAGGACTTCGAGGATCTCTTCCCCCCATGCAACCACAAACCATTTATTTCGGTGTGTAGAAACTCTGAATCTTCTTAATAGTTGGACACGTATCCATTGGAATAGACGGTTCATATTGGTTCCGGACTTCGGGACTTCGACAGTCTTCTCTGCTTATAGTTTTAAAATGGACCGAGGGGCGAATTCCGAAGGACTTTGGTGCTTATCCTCCACACATATTCTCCAGATCCAATGTATGTGAGGGGTATGTCCCTTCTCGAACTATTACAATGAATCAAGTTTAACTTTGTGGCCCAATACCATGCCTACTGTGGTTTATCAAATAATTATTCCTCTTGAGATTTCCAATACCACCCAGGAGCTCTCTCAACACCCTCTTGGCACTTTGTATATCAATTTTTCCCTTTGGACAAAAATTCCTTTGGAATTTCTTCTATAACCACTTGTATGGGCCATCTAGGCTCATTGTTGAAACCTTTCCTCTGATACCAATTTGTAACGTCCCCGGGCCACCCTCGTCGGGGACAATGCCACTACTCCAAAACAAAACTACTCTTATACCAATTTGTGATGTTCCTTGGCCACTCTCATCAGGGACAACACTACCTCAAACAAACATAGTCTTAAGCTCTGTTATAGGTAATCAAAACTTTCCATGCCCAGACATAGACCTACTGGGAAATGGCAGACAAAGCTCTTTGCGGAATAAATCACATATAAACATAACATAAATAAACAGAGATAACATGAAAACATACATGCAATGAAACACATGATATTATTATAAGAATATCATACATACACTAAAATACATCATTTAACCATTAAGCACATAAATGATACTTATCTCTTAATTGTAGTGCATTGATTGTATGCAGACCTTCCATGAACCTCCCAGCCTTAGACCACGCTTCTCATCACTCTCAGTAGTTGGTCACCCTTGAGTTGGGACTAAACTCCATCGAGTAATGGATTCCTAGGCTAGGAAAGGACAACAGGAAGTTGCATCAATCTACGGGAAGGATTTCCTCCAAGGAGCCACTTACACCCATCGTTCATAGACTCTCATTCCCCACATGCATGTCCCACCCCAGGAGTATACACCTTCACTGTCACACAGTCGATCAACTGCTCCACCTCCCTTCCAGGGATTCAGTAACAGGCAGGACAAGAATTCTTAGAGCTTTGTAGCTACTACTGGACTCCCTCTAGGAGAAATCACTTCCCCAACAAAATCTCACCTAGAGAGAGTTGCTCACAGGCATGACAACCTGATTCTTCTACCCACGGGCCTGACAACCTACCTTTTCAAACTACATTCTTGAGAACCTTCTTCTTTTGTCCAGCTCCAAGTTAGATGGATAGATACAATAGCAAAATGGATATGGATCTGGTAATGAAAGAAAGCCACACCAGTCCAGGGAAAACACGGGCTACGATAGGAAAATGGCTAGTGGCACGATACGGTTTAGGAACGCTACAATTATACTATGCTTCACAGGAAAAACGGGTTAGCTTCACGTGTTATAGGTTTCATATCTTGCAGAGGTCGAAAAACACAGAGGAATATGGTTGTTGCATACATGTTCTATATCTGCATGTGTGCGCGAAGGATATTAGGGAAAGAAACCATGTGAGAATGATGAACGAACCCCAGGCAACCCGCATGGTACAAGTTCAGCAAGGATACCAGTTCGGGCTGTTGCATAGGTTCGGGATGGTAGAGGGTTCAACAATGGAATTCACATTTTTACTGCCCCTTGCTAGCTGTGTGTGTGAGTGGAAAGAATGGAAAAAAGGATCCCCCAAATAGTCAAAACCCTGCATATATTTGCATGTGCCTGAGATGACACATGGCGCTCATGAAGCACATTCTTCTCCATTTGGAAGTCATTCCCCTTCCCCAAAGTAAATTAGGATAAATTTCATCATCAAATCAGATCATACCTTAGACACCACTACATCCCACCCACTTGCTCAGACCTATGATAACCCATTATTTTCACCCATCTTCCAATCAAATGAATAAATCTTAGAGGCCATGACAACATCATATTGTACCTAGGATGCCACTCATCAATGATCTTTATTTTTAGCATAAGAAGCATTTCAACCCTGCATAGACAATCATGTCTATGCAATTGAAACTAAAGAATTCATCCTACCCAGAGATGTGGATTGGTTCAAAAATCCAATCCCTAAACCTGACATTTTTGAAGAAGGGAATATAGGCAATATCTATCCTACTATAAAAAATGGCATCTTAGTCAAACCTGACATCGTTGAAGAGATAACCCTCGGCATTGCCTGTTCTCCTGAAGAGATCACTTCTTACAAATCATTCTTTCAGTAATCCTAGGACACTTTTTCTTGGTCATACACAGAAGTGCCTAGATTAGATCCAGTCATTATTTAACATCGCATTGACATGTGGCCTGATGTCACCATTATTCATCAAAAGTAATGACCTTTACATTCATCAAAGTCCATAACTATCAAAGTCGAGATCAATAAATTATGTATTGTTGGGTTCATATACCCTATTTCATATACTTCATGGGTATCAAACCATGTGCCAATCAACAAAAAGCATGGTACTATTCAGGTATGCACCAATTTTCAAGACCTTAATCAATCTTGTCCCAAGTGTTAGAAAAACAGAATCGTGGAGCAATGAAACAAAAAAATGTAGAAATAAAATACAAAATATACATGATACAATAAAGACACATATATATGTGGTTCAACTAGTGTGGGATACTTCCACCAGAGAAATTGCCAACTACTTCCTTTTTATTATCCAATAAAATGAAGGGATACAAACTACAACACACTCATTGTAACTTCCTATTCTTTCTCTCATAGTCTCCTCTCTCATAATACAATATTCACACACATACACAGTCGCAATACAATTCCCTCATAAAAGAGGGTTTCCTTCTAGGTAAAAAATCCCTAAAAATAAATTCTACTATCAGATCTATGACCTTATAATGAATGGTCGATATTGACTATGAAATTACAATATTTTACAAGGAAATTTTTCCCAATATTTTGCTTCAGAGGTACTTACCATGAATCCCCTTCTAGGGGGGATATAAACATTGTCTTCGACCCCCCCCCTGGACCCCCTTAGCGATAGTTGTGGGAGGGAAATCCCCCCCACACCCCCCGTTAGGGAATGGGTTCCAAGAACGGTTGAAACAAACCTTTGAATTAGGAAGATAATTAGGCTCCATAACCAACAATATCCCACTTGGAGACTGATCACAACAACTATGATGTTTTCATACATGTTCGCCTATACTGCACGTTGGACATGAAAAATTTATCATCTTCACCTTCATGCTTGAAGACCAACTGAAATTGAGTTCTTGCTCAGTTTCAGTTGGTCTTCAAGCANGGCTCCATAACCAACAATATCCCACTTGGAGACTGATCACAACAACTATGATGTTTTCATACATGTTCGCCTATACTGCACGTTGGACATGAAAAATTTATCATCTTCACCTTCATGCTTGAAGACCAACTGAAACTGAGCAAGAACTCAATTTCTCCCTGGTTACTAGCTTTGTTAACATGTCTATAGGATTATGTCTAGTATGTATCTTTTCCAACTTCAAATGTCCATCTTCCAAGATCGATCATATGAAATGGTACTTGATTTTTATATTCTTATTATTTGAATGGAATGTTGAGTTCTTTGCAAGAAGAATGGCACTCTCACTTTCACAGTACAACCTGTTATTCTCCCGCTTCTTTCCCAATTCCTCCATAAACCTATGTAACCAAATCATTTCTTTACTAGCCTTTGTAGCAGCAACATACTCTGGTTCTATTGTTGAAAGTGAAACAACCTTTTTTTATTTTTGAAATCCAACTTATTTTTGTTCCACATACAGTAAAAACATACCTGGTAGTGCTCCTCCTACTATCTTTAACACCTTCCATATCTGAATCAATATATCCCTGTAGAATAGTGTCTGAACCTCCAAAACATAATGCATGAGTAGCAGTACCTCTCAAATACCTAATAATCCACTTTACTGCCTCCCAACGTTTTTTACCTAGATTGTTCCTATACCTACTCACAACTCCCATTGCATGTGCAATATTTGGTCTTGTGAAAACCATCGCATACATCAAGTTGCCAATTGTTCATGAATAAGGGACCCTGGACATGTATTCTATCTCCTCCTATGTCTTGGGACACATTTACTTAGTTAATTTGAAATGGATGGCCAAAGGTGTACTATATGGTTTTTCATTTTTCATTATAAACCTCTCCAACACCTTCTCTATGTACTCACCCTGAGACAATGCCAATTTGCAATTTTTCCCATCTCTTGTTATTCTAATACAAAGGATTTTCTTTGCAGCACCCAAATCCTTCATCACAAATGAATTATCTAATTTCTTCTTAAGAACATTTATATCCTACATATTATGCCCTACAACAAGCATTCCATCTACATACAATAGAAACATAATATAGCTTCCATTTTCTATCCTTTTAGAATAAACAAAGTGATCAGAATGACATTTACTATAACCTTATTCTGTCATAAACTTGTCAAACTTCAAATACCACTACCTTGGAGATTTCTTTAGGCCATGCAAGATCTTCTTCAACCTACATACCGAATTTTATTTTCCTTTGACCTCATACCCCTGTGGTTGCTGCATATAAATCTCTTCCTCCAAATCCACATGGAGAAAAGTTGTTTTTACATCTAACTGTTCAAGATGCAAATCTTCTACTTCCAGAAGAATTAAAATAGTCCTAATTGAAGTCATCTTAGAAAAAGGAGAAAATATTTCATCAAAATCTATACCTTTCTTTTGTGAAAACCCCTTTACAACAAGTCTAGCCTTGTACTTCTTTTTAGCTCCATCTTATTCCTTCAACATATAAAAACATTTATTCTACATTGATCTTTTTCCTGCAAGCAACTAAACCAAGTCCCAACTCTAGTTATTTACCAAGGAATCCATTTTGTCTTTCATGCCTTGTTCCCACTTCTTTTTAGTGTCTACCTGCATTTCCTCTTCATAAAATTATGGTTCACCAAAATCAAACAACAATAAATAATACAATGAAGGAGAGTATCATTTAGGGGGTCTACTTAACCTAGTAGATATTCTAACAACACTTGTAGGAGTTTGAGGTACCTCTTTCTCATGTTGTTGTACACTTTTATTTTCTGGTACCTTTGAAATTTCTTTTTCAGTGATCTCATCAAGCACCGTGTATTCTAGTTTTTCTTATTCATGTTTCCTTCCCTTGCAACTAATCTTTATACATGAACTTCTCACTGAATATGACATCTCTACTCCTAATGATTTTATGATTTTCATAATCCCATAAGCGATAACCAAAATCATTAATACCATATCCAATAAAGTTGCACTTATTTGATTTTTCTTCAAGCTTTGTTCTATTTTATTTATCAATATGGACAAATGCTTCACAGCTGAAAGTCTTCAAAAAAGAATAGTTCACCTTTTTACATGTCCATGTCTCCTATGGAATGTCACCATCCAAAGAACTTGAAGGTCCTATGTTTATCAACTAAAAAACAATAGATACAACATATGCCAAAAACTATAAGGGAAACCCTGCATGCAATCTCATACTCCTTGCATGATCCATGATTGTCCTGTTCATCTTTTCTGACACACCATTTTCTTGTGGTGTTCCTAGAATAGTTTTCTCTCTATGAATCCCATGGTATGAATAGTAATCATCAAACTCCATGATGCAATATTCACCTCCATTGTTTGATAAGAGACACTTCATCCTTTTTCCTGTCTCATTCTCAACCAAATCTTTCCATTTCTTAAAAGTTAAAAAAAAAACAATTTTTTGTCGAATGCAGTAAACCCAAGTTTTTCTAGTTGCATCATCAATAAAGGTAACATAATAAAGAGAGCCACCAAGATATGATACATGAATTGGTCCCCATACATATGTATGCACAAGATCTAACCTTTCACTCTTCTTTTCTTTTCCAACTCTCATAAATATGACTCTCTTTTGTTTTCCATAAACACAATGCTCACAGAAATCCATATCAATTTGTTTATGATCTAGAAAAAAAAGTCCTTTTGTGAAGTATCTGCATCCACTTCTCACTCATGTGTCCAAGCATATGCTTCCAAAGTGTTGTATCAACTCCTATAGAAGCTAAAGAGATAGAAGAATCAATATTACAAGTACATAAATACAATGTACCTACCTTCTCTCCTTTTGCTATCACCAATGATCCTTTGGTGACCTTCCATGCCTTATCTATAAATATGGATACACATCCTTCACTTTCCAATTACCCAGTTTAAATTAGATTTTTCATTATATCTAGAACATGTCTTACCTTTTTCAACAACCATTGGTTTCCATTCTTTTGATTTATTTGTACCTTTCCCATTCCAACAACTTTGCATGGTGCATCATCACCCAAATGAACCTATCCAAAATCACCTTGAAAATAATCTATAAAATGTTTCCTATGGGGTGTGGCATGAAATCAAGCCCCTAGATATACTACCCAAGACTTAGAAATATTATCTACAGAAAGAATAAAAAAATATTGTAACACATCACATGTTACATTTGCTTCCTAATTTTTCTTCTAGTGTCCATCTCTTTGTTTCTTTGGAGCTCTGCAGTCTTTCTTTAGATGTCCTTTCTTCCCACAATTTCAACACTCTATTTTTCCTAGTCTGGATTTGGATCTAGCCTTTCTAGCATTCCCATGGTTCCTTGAGCCCTTTCCTCTATCATTTTGTCTTCCCTTGTTCTCCATGTTTAATGCATTACTTGATGTCTCACTTGTGCTTTTTTGTCGCATTTCCTTGCTAAGGATAATACCAACAACATCATCAAATTTTAGATTGTTTGAACAAGAGATAGAGTTACTTACAACCATGACCAAGACATTCCATATTTCTGTAAATGAGCACAAGATTAGAAGAGTCATGACCTCATCATCAAAGTCCACTTTTACAGAACTTAGTTGATTAGTAGTCGTATTAAATTCATTTAAGTGATTTGCAATAGACCCACCTTCTAACATCTTCATATTAAATAATCGCTTCATTAGAAATACCTTATTGGATGTCAAGTTTTTTTCATACAGTCTATACAATGCATCCATATGTTCATTCATTGTCTTTTATTTTGAAATATTGAAAGCTACCGAAGCTTCCAGGCTCAGTCGTATCGTTTCTAGTGCCTTTCTTTCAAGAACTCTCCATTCTTTTTCCTTCATGGTCATCAACTTCTTTGTTATTCCACCCAATGGTAGGAAAATATCCTTCTGATATAAATAATATTCCATTTTCATCTTCCATAACTGGTAGTTTTGGTTGTTAAATTTATCAACCCTAAACTTTCCATATTCCACCATTGCTCCCACTCGAACTAGGAACCCTCTTTTCTTGTGAGTTACCTTTTTCTCAGATACCAATTGTTAGAAAAGAAGGATCATTGAGAAATAAAATAAAACAAATGTGTAAATAAAACAAAAAATATACATAATAAAATAGAGACACAGATATACGTGGTTCACCCAGTGTCGGCTATGTCCACCAGAGAAATTGCTAGGTCCTTCCTTTTTATTATCCAGCAAAATGAAGGGATACAACCTAAAACACACTTGTTGTAACTTCCTCTTATTTATCTCATAGTATCCTCTATTATAATACAATATTTAGACACGTACATAGCCATAATACAATTCCCTCATAAAAGAGGGTTTCCTTCTAGGGAAAAAATCCATAAAAATAACTTATACCATCAGATCTGTGACCTTATAATGAACAATATAGATTGACTATGAAATTACAATATTTTTCAAGGAAACTTTTCCCAATATTTCTCTTCAGGGGCACTTCCCCCGAATCCCTCGTCAGGGGGTGCTAGAAAAGTTGTTGCCACCCCCCTTGGACCCCCCTAGGGTCAGTTGTGGGGGGGAAAGCCCCCCCACACCCCCCAATTATGGAATGGGGTCCAAGAATGGTTGAAACAAACCTATGAATGGGGAATATAATTAGGCTCGACAACCAACACCAAGGACAATTTCCCAACACCTTTCGTCGACCAAATTATTGATTCATGCACCGAGCGCAAAGCCATTTCATTAATGGATGGATTCTCTGGCTACAATCAAATTCAAATCCACCATGTAGACCAATATAATACTATGTACACTACCCCATGGGGCACCTTCACCTACCATGTCATCCTATTTGGGCTAAAAAACACAGGTGCCACTTTTCAGTGAGCCATGACGTATGCTTTTCATGATCTCTCCCCTATCATCCTCACTTACTAGACAATCTCACTGCCCACTCCAAGAATCGATCACAACACTTAGAGGACTTATGGATTTTGTTTGAATGATGTAGCATGTACAACATTCACTTGAACCCCCTCAAGTGTTTTTTTGCATCACATTTTGACGCTTGTTAGGTTTCATCATTTCCAAAAAATGAATTACCGTGGACCCCCTCAAATTCCAAGAAATCAACAAGATTCCTCCCCCAAAGAACTTGCACCAACCTCAAATCCTCCAAGGAAAGGCTAACTTCTTACGATGCTTCATCCCTGACTATTCAATCCTCACACCCAACTTCTTTCACTTACTACGACATGATATCTTATTCCATTATGATCGACATGCCCAAGTTGGTTTTAACTCCCTCAAAGAAGCACTAAGTAAGGCACCCCTAATTAGTCCCCCAGACTTTGATAGGGATTACATTATACATATGTCCACCTCATATTTTTTAGTTGCATGAGTGATAATTCAAGTAGGTGATGACCAACATGAGCATGTCATTTACTACATAAGAAAAAACCTATCTAGGCCACCTCTAAAGTACAATCACAAAGAGAATTATCCTTGGATGTTTTCCTTGTAGTCCAAAAACTAAGCCACTACATATTTCTTTGAACTACTAAGGTCATGGAAAATTCTAATCTAATGCAAAACCTACTTATTCAGTGCCAAATCAATATCAAATTCGCTTGTTGGACTGCAACCTCCAAGAATATGATCTAGATTTCACAACTCCCAAGAGAAAGAAATTACTCTTCCTTGCAGAGTTTATTGCAAACCTCCCATCAAAATCATCTGACACCCCTGTGAATGAGAAATTCCTAGATGAAAATTTATTCTTGATTTCATTGGACCACCCATGGTATGGAGACATTATCGTATATCTTCGTATGCAAAATTGTGGCCCTCATCTTTCCCCAAGACAATCGTCGACTCATGTATCATCAAGCTTCCTGCTACCTCCTCATAGGATATGTCCTCTATCATAGGGGGGGAGATACCATTCTTTGACATTGCCTCACCATCGAGGAGGCATAAAAATCCCTAAATGAATTTCATAGTGGCACATGTGGGGGTCATCTCTCTAGTATGTCCACCTCATAGAAAGTGGTTCGAGCTAGTTAATGTTTACCCACTTTGTTTTATGACTGCATCCACATCGTCAAGAACTGTGACAAATTTCAACTACACACACATAAATCTATATCACCACCCACTTGCCTCCATCCAGTCATTACCGTAGTCCTATTTTGAAAACAAGGTATTGATTTCATGACTTTTGACCCCCCATCTAGCAATGGGAACAAATATATCGTAGTCATTGTTGAATACTTCACTAAATGGGTGGAATCCATGCCAACATTCAATAATACGACAGACACTACAACCCACTTCTTCTTCAACCATGCCATCACCCATTTTGGAATTCCCCTCCATATAGTGTTTGACCATGGTAAACATTGTGAAAATGAAGTGTTCGTTGAGTTATCTACCAAGATATGGTTTACTCATGATTCCTCTTCACCATACTATCCATAATCAAATGGGAAATTTTAATTTGTCAACAAAGTCCTCAAAACCATGCTCCATCATGTTGTGGATAAAGAAAAACTAATTGGCACTATATGTTATTTTCAACAATATGAGCATCTCATACTGCAGTCAAAACTGCTACCATCTTCACCCCATTTCATCTAGTTCATGGAGTTGAAGTTTTCCTTCCCATAGAATGTGAAATCCCCACACTGTGAACTGCAATTAACCTCTTGCCTGACACGAATCCGATGGAGAAATGATGGCTCACACTAAAATACCTAGACAAGGATCAAAGATCCTCTTTAAAAAGCAACAAAGTGACCAAAAAATCTTCCAAAGCAGTATTTAACTGTCAAGTGAATCTTCACTCATTCAAAGAAGTGGAGTTAGTATTATCCTACGACATCACCCATGACACCTTAAGCCATGGTAAGTTTGGGTCTCTTCGGCGAGGACCATTCATCGTTTTCCATTACCTCACTAAGGGTGACTAAATATTGGTTCACCTTGAAGGAGCTTCCCTCAAAGACCCTATCAATGGGTTATACTTGAAGAAATTCTACCCTTAAGTGTACCAACCCTACCTTAGGATCTTCTTGTATTTTCCTAGTTTTTTTTAGTCCTTTTCCAGAAAACCCCTCCACGAAATATGTATGATCCTTTGTCCTTGTTTTTGAAAGATGAATTGTTCATATGTTTACAACATTGGGTACATCTATGGTGCCAACCGCTCGACTCAAAATATCTCTTTGGAAGCTTGGAACATTTACACCTCGGGACATGTATTAATCCACTCTAGTCGTATATGCTTTAGACGTACCACCAATAACCAAGCTAAGTATGTCGTTGTAATTGGTCTCCTCTTGAAATCTAGTGACCACCATATTCGTCGCCTAAGCATCATCCTAGATTCCCATCTCATTGTCATGTAGTTGAATAATGTGTATCACGTTCGTGATCTGTTTTTATTTCTCAAACACCTGCAAGTTAGATTACTATCTTGGAATTTTGAATCCATCACTTTCACACATATTCATAGGATTCTAAACCAATTTGCATATACCATGTCTAATCAAGTGCTATATTGGCATTTATCACATTAGCTTACACATTCATTTTTTAACATAATTCATACACATCAACTTAAAAATAAGTACCAAACCATACATCACATCACACATATGCAAAGAAAGAAACATCATCCATATATATATATATATATATATATATGATGATGACATAATGTTTCAACAAAAATATTCATCATTTCTAGTCCCACTGACATTCACACCCTAGGATCATCGGACCCAACTTTGCGGTACCATCACCTCCATTTCATTTTGTTATTTCCACCCAACAAAATTCGCACATACATGAGTTGTCCCATAGATGTTTTCCCCTTGGAAAACTAATACTCATGTTTCTCTTTTCCCCTTGGAAAACTGATACTCATGTTGCTCTTTTCCCCTTGGAAAACCGATACTCATGTTGCTCTTTTCCCCTTATGATTGGGAGTCCTCGTAGTCTTACACCTTAGATAATGATCCTCATACTTCTTCTCATAATTTTGAATCCATCACATTCATACATATTCCTAGGAGTCTAACCAAGTTGCAGATACCATGGCTAATCAAGTGTTATATTGGCATTTATCACATTAGCTTACACATTCATTTTTCAACATAATTCATACACATCAACATAAAAATAAGTACCAAACCATACATCACATCACACATATGAAAAGACATAAACATCATCCAAATATATATATATATATATATATATATATATATATGATGCCATAATGTTTCAACAAAAATATACATCATCTCTAGCCCCACTATCAGAGTCCAATCCCCACCACTACAGTAAGAAATCAACTTGCACAAGTATAAATGAGGTGGCATTGTGGGTCCTGTGCCCATATATACAAACCCTTCCCAAATTTCCAACCCTCCGTTATGGAGCCCATGAGCTTTGTTTTTCATGTCATTCACGACACAACGATCTTGATTCTGCCATATACACATCAATATCATCCATTCTGTATTTTACTTTGAAAACTTGAGGAGCCACCACCTAGCCCCAGTCACAGGTATGCACACTCATTATCATAATTATCAAATAACTGTCATATTTTCTTTATCATCGAGTATTTTTCAAGTCAAGTATTTAGTTTTTGTATGTGTAGGTTCTTGTTACGAAGATATACAACCCATTAAGTCTTGGCCATCCTATGGCCACTTCGGGTATATGTTCAACACTGGCACGCCATCAATCCCTATGCAAACAATTACATCTCAGAGTCACACCCTCTAACATTCACCCCTAGGATCATCAGACACAACTTTGCGGTACCATCACCTCCATTTCATTTTGGTATTGCCACCCAACAACATTCCCACATACATGAGTTGTCCCATAGATATTTTCCCCTTGCAAAATCAATACTCTTGTTGCTCTTTTCCCCTTATGATTGGGAGTCCTCATAGTATTACACCTCAAATAATGAGCCTCATAATTCTTCTCATAATCCTTCCATCCTAGCCCCGATGGACTCCCACATCATAGTGTTTTGGTTACATTAGATACAGGGATGATTTTAAGGATGGAAATTTATTTTTAAATGTAGAAACCTTGGCGAATCTTACTAATCCTTCCTATGTCAACTATAAATGTTTGGCGATATTTTTGTAAAAATATTCAAATATTCAAATTATTTTATATAGCTTTTATAAAATTTTGGTGATTTTTAAGGTAAAATAATTTTATCCTATAGAATTTGGGCGAATCATTTTTAAAATAGTGAATCTCCTTTTTGGAAAAACCATGGAAAATTAGCCCATGAGTGAAATTTAGCCCCTAAAATTAGCCCATGAGTGAAATGAACATCTACATCATCATCCACCCTTAATTTCATCCAAGATCTATTTCCCATCTACAAATACATCCTCATTCATCTACCTGGTACATAAAACCACCCATGGGGTCACCACCCTTCATCAGTTAACTCCTACAAACTTGCGCCCCAAGCAAGCCAAGCCACACTAGGGCACCTATTTCTATATGTGTATCATCAACCCATTTTTTCTTTATTCATTTGGAATATGTATAAAGTATCGTTTAAATTTTATAATGTATAATTGGTTTTTTCCATCATAGTCGATGGTGCTTTTTCCTTGGCACATAACAATCCATGTCGCCATTGGTTGGCGCATACCACTTCCACAACCATCTCTGCAAACTATCCTTACCATGGTCAAAATCCTGACTATAATAGGTACTCTTATCCCAAACCTCTGTATTTTGACTATCCTACACCCCTTTGTAGTCTCCCCCATTCAACAAATTTTACCCAAATATGCGTTCATCCCCTGGCACCAGATCATGTTTTACAGTTGTTTCCATCATTCCCCCTTACCCCAACCAAGGGAATTTATTGAATCCCATACATTTTGAACTTCATCCATGTCACCAATTCCTTCATCTTTCCTCCATATATTTCCTAACACCATTTTGATCAAATCAATGTCAAGAAGCCCTTTGCTTCTTCCAGTCATGCCCCCTTCTATGTCGACATTAACACAAGTTTCCAGGAAGGTGGTAGTATCTTGGTTCTCATTCCATTATTAATGAGCAGTCTCATATGGCACAGAAAGAGTCCTCATCTCTTTCTGATGTCGTTGACCCCCATAACATTCGACCTCAACAAAGTTTCATGTTACAGTGAGTCTTACTATACGACCGTTGCAGTTTTTAGTAGTAGTTGAAGAAATCTAAATTTGATAGGCTATCAATTTCTCCTAGTCATTCATTCATTGATTAAGATCCAATTCATTCATCAAAGCCATCATTTTTTGTTATTGATTCCCCCAAGGGAAATGCATATATCCACTTCATCAATATATTTTAGTTACACTTATCCTACTCTAGTTTCATGACATGAGCATGGGGAATGTTTGCATTGTCTTTACACAAATTTTACTTTTCAAAGAATATTGGGTCCACATATTAGTCCCCTCTCCCTCCAATGGATATTTCTCATAATTCCTCAATACAAATCCTCTCACTGTTCAACACAATGACATCACCACCAAAAGAAACAATGATGTATTTCGAATATTCATATGCTCCTAACCTCACAGATCAGGGGGCATTTTTTATCACCAAAAAAATTCTCACAGTAATACATGTAATAGTTGAAGACAATACCAACACAACACATTAATCGACATACCTAAAAAATTTATAGAACCTATTCAACAAGAAAAACTATAAAAAATAGTTATCTAATTTCAATGCAATTTCCCCAAAGTTGACTTGTGCAATCCACGTGATCCAACACAAAGTTAAATGTACAAACTGTGTGACTGCCTCCACAAGAACCCGCGTTGATGTGAAAATGGCACATTAATGAAATTGGTTGGGCCTCAACTACTTCCATATTGGAGTGTACTCTGACAAGACACTCAAATCGGCCCGAAATCTATCCTTGGGGATATTGAGGGGATGGGTAGTACCTCCAAAGGGATCTCATTCACACTATAAGCAAGTTATGAAAAATATTTCATTAGTCCTATAAATACATGACCAAGGTATGCAAACAAAGGGAATAATTTTGAGTATTGTTATGTTGTTCATTTGGTTTTGGAGAAGCCATAATTCTCTTAGATCCTCTTAATCATTCATAGCAAGTGTTGCACTTCCCTCCTCTTGAGAATTTTTACAATCAAGTCTTCACCATTGTATTTCCATTTTTCAATGTTAGAAGAAGATAGCTTTGTATTTGGGGGATTCAAGAGCCCTCCCAAGGAGGAAGAGGGAACTCATAAGTTCCCATATTTCTCCTGGGTGTTATCAATTCGAGGATCATTCCTATTGGTAGCTATTCCTTATGTCTCTTTCATGCATCCATTTGAAGTTTTTACATGCTTAGTTTAATGTTTATTTATTGTTATTTACTTTTTTGTTTTATCTCTAGTTGAACCACTAGTCAACTAACTCATTTATGTATTTTCTTGTTGGCCTAACAAGGCAATTAATCTCCTCTTTTTTGCTCAGTCTAGTGCTCAAACAAGAAAAACAAACAATATGACTGACTCCTTTATCTAACATGAATTTATGTAGCAGATTAGTTATGGTGCAAAAGAAACCATCGTGGACATCAGTGTAAATTTTTTCTTTGACTGTATCGACTAATTTTATATCTTCAATTTCTTGTTCTTGTAAAAAATCTTGAGCAATTCTCTCAACCCATTCATGCAAGTTTGTTCAACCTTCATTTATGTTTTTTAGCAATAATTGTTTGTTTCGAGTGTGTCTACTCATTAGTAGATCGATTGATGTATTTTCTTTTTTATTCTAGGATAGATTCAAGAAATTGCTTGTGGGTTTTTGTAAATAATTTTGCTCGTGATTCAGATAGAGTCACGTGATTTTTCCTCACACAATTTTTTATATAATTGTTTATATTGTGCTCCCACCACTTGCATATCTCTTCCAAGATCAACATCTATGTTTGCATTATTTTACACGCCTAGGTTTAGGAACTACTAACAACAAAACCAATGTTATAATCTAGGGGATTGTTTGCAGAAGTTACCAATAGTCCTTGACCTGGAGAAATATACCACGATGTACTGATATGCAAAAACACACATAGATAAATG
Source organism: Picea sitchensis (assembly GCA_010110895.2). Lineage (NCBI taxonomy): Eukaryota > Viridiplantae > Streptophyta > Pinopsida > Pinales > Pinaceae > Picea > Picea sitchensis. The sequence goes on along the minus strand of SNQJ01S0014331.1, from coordinate 173,448 downwards.
ATAGAAGAGTACACAAAGTAATGGAGAGACCAACAATATGCACTTTATCATTATATCACAAAAACAACTCTCTTTCTCTATTACATAGTCCCATACTTATACTTGTGGAGTTAGTTACATCGTAGTTGTAACTCCCTAACTTCCTCGATCGGTCGAATCGACTGAGAAGTCAACCGAATTACATATTCGACTAGACTGCCAAATGAATTACATATCCGACTTGGTCGACTATCGATTCTAGTTGACATAGTTGACCAGCCGCTATAACATATGTCATATTCCTCTAGATTTGATCTTATTATATTTTTTCATATGTTGGAGTGGTGGAATTAGGAATATAATGTCCATCCAAACTCAATCTTGAATTAGGATACTGCAAAATTCAATGCACAATTATTCAAATGCACATGAAAAGGTAGTTGATATTAATCAAATAATCACACTATAAATAAAATTTGGACTTACTGCAAAGTGAAAAGATGAATATAGTGTACCTGGAATGATGGAATGAGAAATTTGAAGAATCAATCATTTGATATTACGATTTTTTTTCCTATGTATTTGATCCAAAACCACAATCAATACATGTCTACATTTGTTTTAAGTATGGGAAGCTTGTAACATTGTAACTTCAAATGGAGTTTATAAGTCCTTTCTTAAGTAATTGGTGTTCCTATTTATATTAAGCACAATGGTGTGATCATTAACATGAGATTCAACATCATGCTTAAATTTATTGTGTAGTGACTAGAAAACCTATGCTAACTAAAACGTCCACAAAGTATAATTTCTATAGGGCTACACTTAAAATTTCGTTGAAATATGTTACTTTGATATGTCTAATGTATTACAATGCATTGGTGTTACTAATGCTAAAGGATGTACCAGGTCTCAAGTTTTTCCTTTTAAAAGGCAATATATTTTTCATAAATGTACCAAAAAATAAACCAAACAAACAGAGGGAATTTCATTTTGTAAAAGATATTTAAACATAACTCTATTCCATTGTTGTTCCAAAATTTAGAGGGAATACTTGCGCAAGAGACATTTACCACTTAATAAGAGATCAAAGTGGATAGAATTTTTGAAGAGTCGAATTTGTAAGGGATAATTGTGGGTCACATGCATATCTATAGAGGATAGATTTTAGGTTTGTAACTACATTTTCTTCATCTCAACAACTTTTTCCTCCATTGATTCATGTATTATTTATAATTTCTATTTATTTGTATTCATATTTACAATGAATTTCAATAAAATAGAAAGGTTTCAGCTTCACCTTCAATGCCACAAAACCCAAATTTGTTGTTGCTTATGTTGGGTATTTGTTATATTCCTTGCATGTGTGTGTGGGCGCATCAAATTCGACAATTCCATCTGACAATCCCAAATTCCTTCGCTTTGTGTGTCGTTTGCACTGGGCACTTCCTAGGGTGGTCCCAAGGGGGGAAGGTATTGTTGACGGACGAAATTAATTGTCCATCAACTGGAAGAGTGAGTCTGGTCCAGGGTTATCTAAATAACCCAAGCTATTTGGTGTAACTCATTCTGATGGCTTTAATGGCTCCGTTAGCCAATCTAAGAATCCTAAAAGAAACAAATAAAAGAGAGAAATAACTAACTAATTACTAAAAACTATATATATGTACATATGCTCTAATGTAACTATAGTAGTTATATTTAAGCAGAAGATGTACAAGTCTCATTTATTTACATGATTTACAAGATGCAAGTTTTAATCGAAACTTATGAAAATCAATGGAAAAATGATTACTTCTAGGAAGC
>SNQJ01S0014331.1:129734-153183 GCA_010110895.2 Picea sitchensis | reverse complement strand
TAAATATAATGTAACCTCAACAGTCTGACTGTACAATGCCAGTTGTACTGGACAGTTGTACTTTCTATTCTTGTTTAGCTTGAGCCTATTTAGCTCAGCCATCTCCCATTGCATTGTAGCTTCTTCAATCTTCTTCTAACAATATCTTCTTCATACATTCCAATATACTATTCTATTCTTTCTCTCTGCATTTCTCTCTACTTCACAATTTATCACTTCTGGCATAATTTTGTAGAGCTGATTAGACAGATACAAGTTGGAAGGATCTCTATAGAAGTTTAAGATTCCTCGCAAGGTTACAGGTATTGCATAAGGATGTTGATCACGTTGCTACTACCTTTCCTTTGGCAAGAAGGTTTGGTATAATTTGTTCACAGTTTACAAAAGTGTCCCAGAATTTCCTTTGACAAGAAGGTTTGGTATAATTTGGCCACAGTTTACAAAAGTGTCCGAGACCGAGGATTGTAATATCAATGGAAAGAAAGCCTTGCGCTCAATTCCTATATATGAAAAGCTAAGGAGTTTCATGACTTTGAATCAAAACTCTTCTTTTCATGGCCCTGGGGCTCCCGGTGATCATGATTAGGGTATTGGTGTTGAACATGATTTAGAGTACCGACATATTTGATGACTATTTTGGAAAATCAAATTGATGAGTATTTTGGGAAATCAAATTGTTGGAAACATATAAACTAATTTTGTATGCATGTAATCTATTTATGAACTGTTGGTGTAATTATATGATTTATTTATGATCATCCTGTGTAACTGAGTGATAAATATTATATATATGAGCATATCTATAGAGGTGTGAGTGCAATGTGTAGTGAGTGTGTGAGAGCAAGAAGCAATAATTGATGTATCTCCCATTAAGTTTTCACTGTGTCAATTGTGTATTTGTTATTCTTGATTTAATAAGTGTTTTGCTTGGACTACCCAACACAAATAACAACATTTCTAAATATGAAAATTCCATGATGCCTGAGGAGCGCTATCATGCTGGCAATGTTACTAAAAATGATGGTCTTCCCTACCAAGAGAAGGATTTTGATACTAGGGAAAGCTTTGAAGATTTTTTTCGAGCACATCTGGCTGCTCCTTTGCGCAATATAATCAAATTTCAAAAGAAGATAGAACTGACAAGTAGGGTTTCAAACTGGAAGCAGAAAATTGAAAAGAATTTTGAAGAGCAGGATTCTCGTCCTCCTTTCGATATTCATGCATGCACTCTCTTTTTATTCAAATGAGGAGTGCAGATGTCATTTGTATAGATAGTTGGTTTTCTCGTCCTCCTTTCGATATTCATGCATGCACTGTATTTTTATTCAAATGAGGAGTGCAGATGTCATCTGTGGAGATAGTTGGTGTTCAAGAGAGGCATGAAGTTGCCAGCTTGAGGAAATTGGAAAACGTTGTCGGTATTGATCCAATGAGCTTAGATAGAACAGAATAAGCACAAGCACCATATTGGGAATAGGAATTAGAGTGTCAGTAGAGAATTTATAATAACCAGAACTAAGTATTACTTTATGGATGTGTTCATTATCTACCCTTTTTATAGCACAGATGAAGAATCATATCAGCTGAATCAGTTCCATCTTTATGTACTCAAATGGTACTAAAATGTTATCTGTATGTTGCTATGATGGGTTTAGCCTTTGATGGATGTTGTAGTAACTAAAAACAATTCTCTGAGAGAGAAGGTGGCATATCTTGTGTCGGTATTTATAGCTGCAAGATGGTACAACAATTGGTTTATATTTGTGAAGATTCAAGGAGGATTACAAGAGATCAGATTTTCCATTTATGATATGGTCGCTATTGCTAGGTTTCTTAATATTACTCTTGTTATTCCATAATTCCAAGAGATCACAAGTACATCAGCTCCAAATTCAAGAGTTTTGGATATATTTATAATGAGGAGAAGTTCTTTGCAGCACTGGCAAATTATGTATTAATTGTGAAGAGTCTCGTAAAAAGCTTCAAATCTGTCAGGAAGAATAATGAGTTTCCATTTTACATGCTTGTATATTCGACTTCTATTGACTTTTAACTCAAAGAGGTTTTATCAAGGATAAAGAGGAAAAAAGAAATAGTTGGAACTGAAAGTAAGAAAAATCTAAAAGAAACAACAAAGCCTGAAGCTTACTTGGAACAATGGAAGGACGGGTTTAGTTAGTTTGTCTATTGAGAACTTGAAAGGAAGAATTTCAAGCATCTTAAGTGTTCAAGAAATGGGCTTATTAAGGTATTAGAAGATTTTGATGATGATGTTGCTAATTTGCCAACAATGAAAGGGGATAAGTCAAATATTGATGGCTTGCAACAGCTAAGGAATATTGAAGATTTGATAATAGTGACATAATTTTATATTTCAGAAAAAAAATTGAAGCATCTTAAGTGTTCAAGAAATGGGCTTATTAAGATCTTAGAAGATTTGGATGATGATATTGCTAATTTGTCAACAATGAAAGGGGATAAGTCAAATATTGATGGCGTGCAACAGATAAGGAATATTGAAGACTTAATAATAGTGACATAATCTTATATTTCTGAAAAATGGGACAGCACATGGAGTTGAGGTGTTAGGAGCTCCAAAATCTTCTTCAACCTTAATTATATTTAAGGATTTGGTTTCATATTTAAAGGAATATTTTGGGGCTTTACATTATTTTTTTGAGTCTTAGGTTGTAACAATTGTATGCATTGATTTTTCTTTATTATCCAACCAATATGCCTTTATCAAATCGAGAATCAAATTTTCCAACTCTGTCATCTTCTATTTTTATATAGCATTTGCTTCCAAATACTCTGAAATGCTTGATGTTTGTCGGTCTTCCCTTCCATAAATCATATGGAGTTTTGTCACTTTTACCTTTGAGCTTCCCTTTGTTTAAGATATGAATGACTGTGTGCACTTCTTGTACCCAAAATATATTTCTCAACTTTGAATCCCTCAACATGGTTATGACCATCTTTATTATAGTTCTATTCTTCCTTTCAATGACTCCATTTTATTGAGGTGTCCTGGATGCTGAGAACTACCTTTATATTCCATGCTCTTCACATAAATCAATGAATTCTTTTGATGTGAATTCACCGCCATTGTCTGATCTTAAGCACTTAATTCTCATATCCATTTTGTTTTCAACCATTTCCTTGAAAATTCGAAAATGTTCGAATGCCATTGATTTCTTCTTGAGAAAACAAACTACAATCATTCTTGTATAATCATAAATAAGAAGAATGAAGTATTGTTCACCATTTAATCATTTTGTTCTCATTGGTCTACATAATTCAGCGTGCAAAATTTCCAATGGCTTTGTTGTAGTGTATTCCTTCAATCTGAATTCAGTTCTTGTTTGTTTTCCATGTAGGCAATGCTTGCACATAGTACTAGATGGTTTTGAATTTTCAGACATTTCTCTTACTGCTTCCTTTATGCTAATTTTGACCAAATTGTCAAAGCTCATGTGTCCCATTCTTTTGTTCCAAAGCCAACTTTCATTTTCCCTTCCAAAGCAACATCTTTATTTTCCAATCTCATTTAATATGTGTATGTTGTTTGGAGTTCTTACTACTGTAGCCATCGATTCGTCTAATCCTTCTTTCCTTATCTCACACTTCTCTGAGTCAAATATAAGTGTATGTCCCTGATCAAACATTTGACTCATGCTTAGCATATTATGCTTCATGTTTTCGACAAGTAGGACATTATCTGTCTTCGCATGCTTACTTCCAATATTGATTGTGTCTTTCCCTACAATTTTGGCTAAGTCTTCATTGCCAAAAAAAATTGGTCCATCTCTTTCTTTCTTTAGAGTTATAAATATGTTCTTTTCACATATCATATGCTTTAAACAACCATTGTCAACATACCAATCACTTCTTCTTTGGGCTTGTAGTGCAAGGGAACATTCTTCAACATTTAGGTTATCTTGCTTCCTTATCCAAATCCTTGATGATCCTTTTGAATGATTGTTGAAATCCTGCTTTGCTTCCTTTGGAGGAACTATTAATATGCAATCTTTGGCCATATGTCTAAAATCGTTTCATTTGTAGTATTCTACTTCATCTTCTAGTGACCCAAAATTGGTATAGTTTCTTTTATATTCTTCATGAGGCTTTCTCAGATGATTAATTATAGATTGACCCTCATAATTGCTTTCGTTTTTAGTATAAGATTCTCAATTTATAGCTTTTTGCCAAAAATTGTTACTATAATAACATGAACCAACAAAGATAGTTTGATACCTAAGAGATATTCTAAATGGTGTTTCCCTTCTTGATTCCTTTCCATGGGTGTCTATTGATTCTAAATCATGGGTCTTCTATATGGTACCATCCTTATGTAATCTTCTTCTTGAGTTCTTTCAATTTCTCGATTGTTCTCATTGGAAGGCTTGCATTCATCCTTCTTGGTGGATCTTCTAGTGAATTTTGCATAAGTATTTTTTTTTGCTTCCTCTTATGTAGTCATAGAAATCAAACCCTTCTCCTTTTATTTTTCTTCCAGTTGGCTTCTGAGTATTTCTTCAATCCTTATAGCTTCTTCAACTTGTAATGTTATGTTCATAATCTTCTGTTGTTCTTATTCATAGTTAGGACTTTGAGAACTCTCTTTTATGTTGAGTAATTCTCCCTTGAGTGATTTTTTTTTCTTCCTCTCTCTATTTAGTTCACTTAAGGCATTGATTAGTTTTTCTTCAAGATCTACCTCACCTTCTTCTTCATAATCCTCTTCATCATTTTCAAAATCCATAATGAGTACATTTTCTGAGTCACTGTCGCTATAATCATCCTCATCTCATGAGGATCTATCCTCCTTTGAATGAAGACTTTTCTTGAAGAATTTCTTTTTGTTTCTTCTCTTGTCTCCCTTTTTATATTTATTTTCTTTCTTGGGAGATTATTCTTCATCACTATATGAATTATTATCATAAGGACATTTAGAATCAAAATGACCAATTTTACCACAATTAAATCATATTAATGGAAATACACATTTGTACTTGTTGGTTCCTTTCTTCAACTTACTTATGAAGTTGGCTATTTCTTCATCTTCATTTGAATCATCACTGCAACTACAACTTTTCTTGAATTTTGTTTATTATTCCTTGTATTCTTGGATTCTTTGAAATCTTCTTCCTTTTTGGATGGAGTCTCCTTTTTTTTTCTCATTTCATTAGCTGTCATTATCCCATGTAACTCGTCCATGCTTAGCATAACAATATCTTCTCTTTCTTCTAGGGTGTAAATATTAGGATCAAATCTCATTGTAAAATATCTTAGTACCTTTTGAACAATCACCATTTCTTTAACTTCTTCTCCCAAACCTTTAATAGCATTCACTATTTCATCAACTCATAGAAAATAGGCTCTAATATCTTCATATTCCTTCATTTTCAGCTGTTCAATTTGACCTCTTTAAGTTTGAAGCTTGGTCCCTTTGACTTTGGCATCTCCTTCGTAAACATTTTGAAGTTTTCCCCAAATATCCTTTGCAGAATCATAATGCATAACCTTGACATATACTGATCAAACAAGACCACCTAGAATAGAATTGGTAGTATTTGAATTGTTTTCTTTGAGTTTATTTCCATCCTTATCTATTGGGGGAGTGGAAGGTGTCTCGTATCCATTTACTACTTCTTTCTAGACACCAAATCCATGTTATTTTATAAACGTTTTCATTATTCTCCTCCAGAAGACATATTTCTATCCATCAAATAGAGGTGTTCCATTCTTGTTGCACTGCATGATCTATCTTCCAATTATTATAATGTTTTTTTGAAGGAATTTCTCTAATTCCAATTGTTGGAATATTGTGAGAGGGGGTGAATCAGTATTATGCAATTATTACCACTTTTGACCATAATATGTATGCATCAATTCATCCAGAGTTATCACTTATGCCTTCATTTAATATTTCATGAACATATAACCATAAAAATAGCATTCAACAATGTATCACATCATACACAGAACACAAGATATTTTTACGTGGAAACTCAAATGGGAGAAAACTAGAGAATGCTTTCTTATATATATCAAATATTGCATTCATAGGAATCACCAACTTCCAAATTCTCCAACACCGACTAGAAGGAGGCTCCAACCCCCTATTTGTAGGCTCCAACATGAAGGAATCTACAACTCCCTAAATTATCTAGATCCAACTGAAAGGAGGCTCTAACCCATTTATTTATAGGCTCCAACCTAAAGGAAGATCCAACTCTCTGTATTCTATGGATCGAACCAGAAGGAGGCTATGACCCCTTTTCCTTGCCCCATCCCGCCTCCCTGAAATATAAGTGTAGAATCAACCTGGAACTACCAATAATACTGATAATCAAACTGTCGCTGTCACTGTCATTGTATTTTTCACTATCATTGTCTCTGTCACTATCACTGATACTAATAAATCATCATCATCAACTCGATCCACTCACATAGATCATATCAAAACATATTCTCAACATCAAGTATCTAAACCATGTGCCAAAATATACCTCAAGTATGTACCATATCCTCTATGAACCATGTACCATAATATATTCCTCAATCATATGACATCCAAAACATATGCCAAATGTATGCCAATATAACAAATATTTTCCTCTAAAAATGAACTGTAACATCCATAAACCAAGTACCAAGGATATGTCTCAAGCATGTATCAATATCACCATGACATGAACCTCAACCATATGAAACCATGTACCAAAAGGAATCCAAAACATGCCTTAATCATGTGTCAAACCATCCATGATACAAGCATCAAATACACATAAGAGCATACATTTAATCATGTAGAAAACCTGATGCATATCATCTCAGACCTGTAGATCAACTTGGTGCATATTAACTTCAACAAACACAAGATAATATCCTCAATAAATTTTCCTTAACCTCTTTGGACAGAGAATAGTCATTTGGCGAGGCCTCGCGAGATAAGTGTTGTACAACCCACGGGGGTGCCTCATAGGACACCTATAGCCCGACCCATAAGAGTTAGCTAAATTAGGGTTTTTAGAAACCATTCCCTCTATGCAACTCCAAGACCTTCGCATTGATTTATTTGTTAGATTATCTTTCTCAGATATGCTACAAAATTATTTACCAAAAGATCAATTGAAACATAGATAATCAATATAATTATGTGTGTATAAATGAGAGGATCCTTGAAGTGTATTTGTACTTTTTCAAGTGGCTTCTTTCCTTAAATTTAGGGTTGACCTATACTTTCTTGTTATAACCATTTTGCCCTTTAATTAATGAATTGTAAATTGTTATTGCAATCATTTAGGGTTTTCTCAACCATTCTTCGTGGCTTTCAACTTCAAGAGGGAATAATTCCTCAATGGTTAGGAATCATATGGTGTACCACCTATTGTTGGGAACAACATGACAAGGACTATCCATCTATGAGGGTTTTTCATGTACTTGTAATTTTCTTCAGCCTCATTTTCCTCAGTAAACTTCAGGCCTGATGACCAAACCTTTGGGATTTGTGAAGGCTTCTTCAAAGTGTCTTCCCGTGAGGGCCATTCTCAAAGATATGCCATAAGGATACCACATTGGATACTTCTTCAATTATAGCCATTACTTCTAGAGGATTCAATACTTTTTCTAAAGTTGACATCAATGAAAATCAATTTTCCAACAATCTTCTCCTTTGGCATTGATGGAAACACTCATGCTCCCCCTACAACCAATGCTCCCCCTGTCTGCATTAATTTGTTCTTTACCCCCCTCTGACATCAATGGAAAAGGGTAAGTCCCCTTGACAATATTCTTATGCAATTTCTATCATGCTTTTGTTCTTTCTCTCTTCCAATGCTTTTTGTCCATTGGTGCTTCCTAATGATGTAAAATAATGACATATGTATAAAAAAAACATTCATATTAAGGTTCCTTTATTGATTGATCCAATATAAACAATATTGTTTTCACAGAAGATTTATCTTCCCTTGTCTTCTTAGCAAAAATATGTGTAGATCATTGTGGAGTAGAAACTACTCCAAGTTTTTGTCGAAGATAGTCAAATGTCACTCTTGGGAGAGGTTTAGTGAAGATGTCTGCAATCTGCTCCTTTGTCCCAATGTACTCTAACTTGATATTCTTTTATGTAACTCATTCCCGTAGAAAGTGAAACTTTATCAGAATATGTTTGTTCTTGGAATGCATCATTGGATTCATGGAGATACTTATAGCAATAGCATTGTCATAAAATATTGAAATGGGCTCATCATAATTCACTTGTATATCTTGTAGGGTTTGCTTCATCTAGAGAACATGAGTACAACGTGTTGTTGCTCTAATAAATTTCACTTCTTCTATAGATAATGATATTGAAGAATGCTTCTTACTTAACCAAGATACCAAACAATCACCCAAATAAACATCTTCTCCACTAGTACTTATTCGATCATCAATGATTCATGCCTAATCTTCATCTGCATTGGAAACCATATTCATCTCATTCCATTTTGGATACCACAATTCAAACTTTGTTGTTCAATTAAGATACTTGAAGATCTTGTTTACTGTCAAAACATGATTTTCCTTTGGTTGTTCTTGAAATATTGCAACCTATCCAATTTCTTTCATTACATCTAGTCTTGAGCTTGTCACATAGGGTAGGATATCAATCATCAATCTATAGAGTCTATGATTTTATTCCTAATATTCATCGTCTTTTCTGAACTTGCAACCAATCACCATAAGAGTACTTACTGGTTTGAAATCTTCCATTCTGAACTTCTTCAACATTTCTTTGATGTACTTTATTTGGGAAATGAAAATGCCTTCATCCAACTTAGATATTTAAATTCGAAAAAAGAATGTCAATTCACCAAGTAGTGACATTTCAAAGTCATTATGCATGTCTTGGGTAAAATTCTTACTTATCATGTCATCATCACTTCCAAAGATAATGTCATCCACATATACTTCAATGATAAGTATGTTTTCTTCTATCAAACTTTACACAAAGATTGTTATCTACATTACCCTTGTTGAATCTTTGTTGTTGCAAATACTTATCCAATATTGAATACCAAGCTCTAGGAGCTTGCTTGAGTCCATATAGATCTTTCCTAAATATGTAGATGTAATATTATCTTTCTGATAGTAGAAACCCTTTCGGCTATTCAATGTAGACTTATTCTTATAATTCACCATTTAGGAATGTTGATTTGACATCCATCTGATATACTTTGATCATTTTGGAATATGCATGGGCCAAGATCATCATGATTTCTTTCATTCTGGATACAAGGGAAAACATTTCTTCAAAATCCACTCCTTCAACCTGAGCATATCCTTTGCATACTAACCTTGCCTTGTTTCTAGTTACATGTGCATCTTCATTTAGTTTTTTTCTTAACACCCACTTTGTACCAATTACATTTTTGTCCTTAAGTCTTGGAACCAGTTCCCATGTTTCATTCTTTTCTATATGATCCAGTTCTTCTTCCAATGTTCATCATTGTTTTCTTCCTCAATTTTGTTGGGTTCTATTATGGTTAATAGTGCTACATGTCTTTGTTCTGGTGTATGTACCCGTCTACTTCCTCTAGTTTCTATTCCTACATTTTTTATCTAAAATAATTTGTTGTAGTGGATGATTCTTCTAAACTCAGTGGTTAGGTGTTCTAGAGGTCATAAGAGAGTAGTGTTGGTCATTTTATTCTTGTTTTTATTTTGGTTGCTTCTATTCTTATTGTTGTTTTTGTTGTTGTTGTTGTTCTACCTCTTCTTCTTTTACTTCTTCTTCTGCTTCCTCCTCTTTAGAATTTTTTTTTTCTTATTTGATCTTCGACACATTTTTTTCATCAATATTTACATTTATGATTTCCACTATCTTTTTGAGTATTAGTTTGTAACATTTTTATTCCTTTTCTTTTTCTTGAGTATCCAACTGATATGCCTTTATCAACTCGAGAATCAAATTTTCCAACTCTGACATATTCTCTTTTTATGTAGCATTTTCTTCTAAATACTATGAAATGCTTGACGTTTGTTGGTCTTCCATTCCATAACTCATGGATTTTTGTCACTATTACCTTTGATAATTCCTTTGTTTAATATATGAACGGTTGTGTGCACTGATTGTACCCAAAAGATATTGCTAAACTTCAAATCTCTCAACATGGTTCTAGCCATGTTTGTTACAGTTCTATTCTTCCTTTCAATGACTCCATTTTTCTTAATTGTCCTGGCTGTTGAGAACTTCCTTTTTATTCCATTCTCTTCACAGAAATCCATGAATTATTTTGATGTGAATTGACTGACATTATCTGATATTAAGCACTTAATTCTCAGATCCATTTAATTTTCAACCATTTCCTTGAAAATTCTGAAATGTTCAAACGCCTTTTATTTCTTCTTGAGAAAAAAAAATGCATTCATTCTTGTATGATCATCAATAAGCATCATGAAGTATTTTTCACCATTCCTTTTGTTCTCATTGGTCCACATATATCAGTGTGCATAATTTCCAATGGATTTTATGTAGAGTATTCCTTCGATTTGAATTTAGTTCTTGTTTGTTTTCCATGTAGGCAATGCTTGCACATAGTGTTATCGCTCTGTAATTTATAGAGGTTGTAGAAGAAAGGATAGAGGTAACCACAAAACCACTTTGGAAGTTGGGATCTATCCCTGTCAGCTTCAGAGAGGGATCTCTCTATAAGATTTATATTTCTTTAGATTAAAATATTAGGCTAGTTGTGATAGTTTAGGATTTGTTTGTTTGTTTTGAATTGTTTGGCTGATTGAATGCTTAAATTACCATTGGGATATGGGGTCTGTCTCTTAAAATAGGGATCGGTTTCATATTTTTATAAAGATTCTTGACAAGGAAAGGTAGTTAAAATCTTTGGATCTTGTAAATTTGGATGAAGTGAATAGGAAGGAGTGAAAGGAATTCTATCAAGTAAAGGAGCAATTAAGAATTAGTTTTACTTAATTTCAGTCGAAAACATAGAAATTATTCAAAGCCATAAACAAAGTATATTAAAACAAGTTTTGTTCGTCAAACTTCTTTTGAATAATTAGGATTAAAAACACATAAGAATGATAACAGAGAAAGGAAAACATAAACATAGATAGCTGCACTTCACCAACAGTTTGACACAACAATCCTGTGAAACAACCATTTTTTATTACTGATCAATCTGCTTGAATCGTACAAAATAGATTTCTTGGATGAAAAAATCAACCCTACATACTTCGAAATGAAAATTATTTATACATTTGTTTACAAAAGATCCCGTCATAAATGATCAGGATATATTTTAGTAATATCTAAAATAGCTATATCTCTAGTTACAAAAATATAGGAATGTTTTAGATCTGTTCGAATTTCTAGCGTTGATTTGATGGAAATTGTTGATAACCTGTCCCTTTGACTTCTTCTTAGTTGTTGGTCCTTGTTTTTTAAAAGTAGAACCCATCTTTACTCAAGTAACTTACACAATTTGTCCCACCTTGTTTTACTTGGGATTGACATTTTGAGTAATTTCCTGTAAATTTCATCCACCTCTGTGTATTTAGCAAAAGTAGGTTTCATGATAAAAATGTGTTTGATCTCATGTTGAATGTTCAAATCAAACTGAAATGTTTCCATGAATGCTTTCCTAGTGATGCTTCCTTGTTTTCTTGCGAATTTTGAATTATCTTTTGCCACTGTCTTTAATTTCTAGTTATAATCAGGCAAGGTGATTAACTTGTCATTTAACACTAATAAACTGGGTAGTCATTTATTTTTTATCACCTCAAACTTGTTGAAGAACCTCTACACATATATGTCCATAACCTGAAATTTTTCTTCCAATTGCAATAGGAGGCCTTTCTTAGTTAGAAACTTTTTTATTTCCAGGATAGATTTAGTTATGTCTTCTATCTCTAGCTCCTATAACTCTTGTTTGTTTTTGGAATTTAGAAACCTGATGAGATTCGTGGATTCTGTTGGATTTTCTCCTAATTCTTCCTTAATTATTTCAATGACTCCTCTAGCTTTCTTAATTAACTCATGATGCTCAAAGATAATCTATATAGAAGGCCAAATCTCTATCATGGATTTATTGATGTCTATCCATATATTTTCCTTAGCTTGAGATAAGGTATTAGCCATGGCTATTTATTTTCTTAACTGTTGTAGTCATTGGTTGAGCCTCTAAGATTTATGTATTTCATCCTAATGAAAAGTCTCGATCCTTTCTTTCTGTTCCTGTAATGAATTTACTTATTCTTATAAATTTTGATTTCTACTCCTTGTATGGACATGTCCTCCATAGATTTCACCAATTTATCTGAGTCATCTGAAGTTTGTATTGGGGTTGATGTTGATGTAGAAAAGTGTGATGCTCTTATCCCTATCAGGGGCACTACATCTAGTGGAACTATGGCCAACTATGCATTCTGCTCTTTTTCCTTGATAATCTTATCCATCTTTGCTTCCATTTCCTGAATCTTTGCATTTTTCTCCATATTCAATTTGAGCATTTGTTCTTTTTGACTTTCTATCTCAGCCACCTCTTTAGTCTATGAATCCTCTATTGCTGGTAGTTTCAACTATTTCCTGAGAGATTCTATGTCAAAATTCTTCTTCTTGATCAACTCTTTTACTGCTTTGACATTAGCTGGGTTATATTCAATCTTGATTACTAATTCCTTTAATGATTTTATCTTGTCATCCTTGGCCAAAGAAGAGATATTTTCAATCTTCAATTGAGACGGGATATTAGTTAGTGATACCTATAATTTGGAAGCTATCATTGAAGTGTTTTCTAGGGTTGAAAAAAGCATCTCCTCTGCATGTCTGGGTATATCCATATGATCAATAGGATGGACATCCTTTGTATCAAATTCAAATGAAGTCTTCTTGTAATAAGTTTATGTCTTTGGATAGGGGACCTATGGCTGTAAGAATTCCATTTGCATTCTTCCCTTCTCTATGTCAAAAGATGACAAAAGTTTTTGTTGAACAGTAGAACTCTATTTCCAAAATTGATTATAAGTACTTCTTTTGAGAAGTTCATTCTTTTTCTTAATTTCCTTATACTTATCAAAAATATTTGACTCATTTTCTCCATGAATTGATTCATATGTTATATCTGTGTATGGATTCCTTTGTGAAGCTGATGATGATGGAGATCTTGTAAACAAATTGTATGACTGTGTTGAAGAGTGTCGTCCTTCCAAGACTATTGTAGACTGCATTTCTCCCTCTTTAAGAAAACATGTTGTAGGAATGGTTTTAGTCTTCTTCCTATATATTTGAAAATCATATGTTGAGACCTCTGTGAATGAAGGAGAGTATTAATTCCTTGATCTTTTCTCTGCGTGTTTCTGAGGTGTGATGGTCTGTGAAGTGGTCATAGACAAAGGTTGTTCTTCTGCTTCTTGCAAGGTGTTCTCTTCCCACTCAGCCTGGTTCATGTAATTTTCAACCTTTGGCCTCTGTGTATGCACATAGGGAGTGGTCTTATGTTTGGACCTCAACTCAAAAATAATGCCAAATGGGTCATATGACGAAGTAAATCTTAGAGGAAACTTCATCTTTTTTAAGAAGATGTTCGCTTCTTCACATATTGCTCTCCTGTCGCAAATAAATGGTCCTATCTGAGTTTTAATTTTGAACTGAGATTTCTTATTAGATGCTACAAAGTGGATTTCATCTGAATTTATCATCTTTATTATATAATCTAATGAAAAATTATTCATTGGGAGGTATTTAGGAAACCTGTATAATGGCAACTGACATCCATACACCCTTATTGTTGTATAATTTTGGTATAAATACTAGTCACTTTTCTTAGCCTTTTCAGTTAGATGTGTTATCACTCTGTAATTCCCATAGGTTGTCAAGGGTATAATAAATTGATAGAGGTAACTATCAAAACCACTTTTGAAACTTGGATCTAGCCCTACCAGTTTTAGAGAGGGATCTCTCTGTATGATTTAGATTTGTTTAAGTTTTTAGATTTTAGGCTAGTTGTGATAGTCTAAAATTGTTTGTTTGTTTATAAAAGTTGGTTGAAAGAATGCATCAAATTTCCATTGGGCTATGGGGTCAGTATTAAAGATCAGAATTAGATTCAACTTTTTATGAGGTTTCTTCATGGGGAAGGGTAGTAAAATTGTTGGATCTATTAAGATTAAATGTGATGGATAAGACAAAAAATATGAGAAAATCTACCAAGCAAAGGAGAAGCTAAGAATTCTCTTAATTAATATCACATGAAAAACATATAAACCATTAAAATACCAGAGTCAGAGTATGAAAGATAAATTATGTTCTATTGACTTTCTTTTAATGATTATAATCTAAATACATAAATGATCACAGAGAATGGGAAAACATTTAACAGATAAATAGAAACATCACCAACAATTTGACACAAGAATCCTATAAATTAACTTGTTTTATTATTGGTCAATCCTTTTGAAAATATTACACAATATCTCCTTGGGTGAAAAAATCAACCCTCAATACATCGAAGGAAGAATTATTTATACAATAGCTTACATCTGATCTTGTCATAAATGACTAGGATATTATGGAGAAAAAATCTAACTAACTAGATCTCAAATTAAAAAATATAGGAATGTTGTTGATCTATTCGGATCCTTGATGCTGATTTTGTGGGAGCAGTTGATGACTAATAATCTTTGACTTGATTGTCTGCTCCATGCTGACTCAAAATTCCACATCACTTCTACTCAAGTAAAGAACACAAATCTTCCCATCTCTTTTTACTGGGGATGGAAACCTTGAGTAACTTTCTATATATCTCATCCATCTCAATATATTTGGAAAAAGTGGGCTTAGTGATGAAAATGTGTTTTATCTCATGTTGGATGCTTACGTCCAACTGTAATGTTTCTAGGAAATCCTTTCCAGTGATGCTTCCATGTATACCTGCAAATTTGGAACCATCATTTTCCACTATATTGATCTTCTGATTGTAATATGATAGGGTAATGAGATTGTCATTTATTACTAGCAGTCCAAGGAGGCCCTTCTTATGAAGTACTTCAATCTTGCTGAAAAAAATCTTCACTCCAATGTCCATTACTTGAGCCTTCTCCTTCAGTTGCAGTCTCAATAATTTCTTGGTCAAGACCTTATTGACGTCAAGGATGGTCTCTATCCTATCTTCAATCTCCAATGCTTCCAACTCCTTATTTTTCTTGGATTTTAGGAACCTGATGAGTTCAATGGACTCTATAGTTTTTTCTCCTAGCTCTTCTCTAATTTTTTCAATGGATTCTCTTGCCTTTCGTACTAATTCATTTTGTTCAAAAACAATTTGTATAAATGGACATATTTATACCATAGACTTGTTGATATCCATCCAGATGTTTTCCTTGGCCTCAAATAGTGTCTTGGCGATTACAGTCTCCTTCTGCAATTGTTGTAGTTGTTGACTGAGTCTCTAAGATTTATGCATTTCTGCATGATATTTGGGCTGGAACATGGACTTCATGTCTTGGAGGATTTTTACCTCTTCTTGCAACTTTCTGATTTCCTCCCCTTGAAGGGACATATATTCCTTAGACTTCACCAGCTTCTTAAAAGAATATGGAAGTTTCATTGGAATGGATGATGGAATCATTGTTGTTGTAGCTATTGTTGTACTAACACCTATGAGAGGAACTGCCTCCAATGGAACAATAACCATTTGCACACTTTGTTCTTTCTCTTTGATCAATTTGTCCAACTCAGCCTCCATCTCTTTTATCTGTGCATTCTGCTCCATTATCAACTTCAACATCTCCTCTTTGTGGCCTTCACTTTCATCCATCTACTTTTCTTTTGAATCCTCAGTGGTTGGAAGCTTCAGTTTCTTTCTCAAGGAGGCTATATCAACATTTTTCTTCTTCAACAATTTTTCAGTAGCCTTGACATTCGATGGATCATATCTAATCTTTAGCACTAAATCTTCTAGAGATTTAATCTTATTGTCTTTGGCCAAAGAGGATATATTTTCCATCTTCAATTGAGATTGGATATTATTCAGAGACACCTACAATTTTGAACAAATCAATGATGTGTTTTTCAATGTGGAGAAAATCATCTCCCTAGTTTTCTTGTGCATGTCCATTTGGTCCACTAGATGAACCTCCTTCACATCAAACTCAAAAGAAGTTTTCTTGTAGTCAGTAGTTGTCTTGGGATGAGGTACTTGCACTTGTAGGAATGACATTTTCATTCTTCCCTTCTCTATGTAAAATTTTGATAGTAGTCTATGTTGGGCACTATAGGTCTTCTTCCAAAACTGGGCATATGTACTACAATTCATGATTTCATTCCTCTGCTTGATTTGTTTGTATTTGTCAAAGATATTTGACCCTGTTGGCTCATGAGAGGACTTGGCTGATAGAGTAGTGTTTTTTTATTTTTTGGATGAATATGTGGACACTATGTGTTGAATGCCTAAGAATGTTGAGGAATGTGGTCCCTCCATGACTATGGTGCATTGTGTTTCTCCTTCTTTAAGCATGTCTGGTGTGTGACTAGTTTTAGCCCTCTTCTTGTAAACCTGAAAATCTTCAGCTGGCACCTCTATGACTGAAGGTGAAACCTTTTTCTTGGCTTTCTTTTCTGTTTGTACTTGAAGAGTGACGGTATGTGAAGCAGTGATAGGAGGTGGTTGTTCTTTTGTTTCCAACAATGTATTTTCTTATCAATCTATCTGATTCATATACTTTTCTACTTCATGCTTGTGTACATGAGAATAAGGATTATTCTTATTTTTTACCTTGAGTTCTGATATGATACCAAATGGGTCATAATTCCATGTGAAGCTCAAAATGAAGTTCATTGATGCAAAGGAGGTCACGAGTTTCGGCGTCTCGGGTAGGACTATGTGGGACCATGGAAAGTCGACGAGTGGAAGACAGGTGGCACGAAGACCTCGGGATATCATCGCAAGAAGCCCTGAAGTATTGGTGTTAGGATTTGTGAGTTGCGAAGGTCCAAAGTCTTGGCGAGACAAAGGACAGTTGAAAGGTCAACTCTCGTGCGCCTCGGCACTTCGGCACATCGGGTGTTGAGAATTGGAAAATCAAGGGCTGGATATAGCGAGTCACGAGGCCGCGAGGGAAGTAAGGCCACGGACACGGGAGTAGTGGTCATATGGTGGAAGCTTAGTCAGGGGGATAGCGCATAGGAGCCGAGAGCTCATCGGTGATCGGGGGTTCACGATGACAGTGGTTTGTGGCAGCGGAAAGTCTGAAACCCCGAAACCCCGATAGTGAGTCGAGAATAACTACGACTAAGTGCAGAAGCTGAGATAAGTGAAGAGAAGACCTGTAGACTGGGTCAGGAATTTGCATAGTGATTCTAGTAGGGAATCTAAAGAGACGCTTCAGCTCAGCAGAGGGAATTTTGAGAACGATCCTGTGAAGCGGGAGAGCGCGACAGGGTACGGTCGCGTGACCTCCTTTGCATCAAGTGGTATTAGAGCTGATATCTTATCTGTATATTTCAGGCAAGGAGGAAAATGAGGAACTGAAGCACTCTGATACATGTCAGGTGGTATCAGAGTGGGAATCTGTTTGTACATTGCAGATATAGGAGGCATAAGAAGACAGAGTTACTGAAGACTCTGTAAGGACTTGTTTACAGGTAGGCAGCAGTCCATAGACAGTCAGGGAGACTGCAGGAGGATGAAGCTGAGCACTCAAGATTATAGGAGTGACAGCAGAAGATCTGCCAGGGAGGCAGATAGAGATAACAGGATGGCTACTAAAGGCCATAAGCATGATGAACGAAAGAAGCCAGAGTTGATGAGCGCAACAGAAATGGATAAAGAGCTTGCTGACATAAAGCGAGAGATGGAGGAGCTCGAATTGAAGATGCGGCAGAGTAAAAAGTTGAGATGGGTATATGAATGGCCCATGAAGATAAAAAAATTGAAATGGCCAGTCAGGGAGCTGATGGTCAAAAGACAGCATAGGCTGTTGAGAAAATGGTTGGGGTATGTTGAAAACCTCAAGGCCATCGGGGAGGAGATGGTTTACATCTGTGAACCAGAGATTGGAGACATTCTCGATGGGGAGAATGATCAGAGATCGTTGCTGGATCTCATAGACTGCTAGGAGGGTAGTGGAAGGTTTCCAAATTTCCAGATGGGCAAGGGAACAGAGATGAGATCAACTGATGATCTCAAGGACTGCCATGAAGGAAGAGAAGAAGAAATTTTGGTTTGCCAGGTGGGCAACAAGTTGAGATCAGCTAAGGATCTCACGGACTGTCATGAGGACAGCCGAGAAATTTTACATTGCCAGTTGGGAAATGATAAGAGATCATTGAGGGATCTCGAAGACTGCCAGGAGGGAAGAAGAAGCATCAAAGACTACCAAAGAGGCAGTGGAAGCGTATTGAACTACCAGGTGAGCAGAGATGAGAATTTGGGACCATCTGAAGGTCTCATGGACTCGGAGGAGAGTTAAATTCAGCAAGGAGTGCTGATGAAGATGGGATCGGTTGATCTCATAGTCTGCCAAGGAAGCAGCGAAAGCATCCCATATTGCCAGATGGGTAGGGATGAGAAGGTGCATGAGATTGCCCAAGTACAAGAAGAAGAAGACGAAAAGGAAGATGAGCATTCTGAGGAATGGCTCATTACTTTCAGCCAAGAAGCTGAGGAAGCTGTAGCAGTGGAGCTGATAGCAGAAGAAGAATTGGAGCAGACTATGGAAGCTGCCCAAGCAGAAGGAGAAAATGAGCATTCTGAGGAGTGTCTCAGCATATTCAGCCAGGGAGTTGAAAAGCAAGAAGCTGTAGCACTGAAGCTAGCAGAAAAAGAAGCCAAGGAGCAGGCAGGTAAAGTTATCACTCCATGGGAAAAGGAGCTAGAGATGTTGGAGGATTGGTTGAACAATCCAGGGCCAGCAAGAGAACTGACAGGATCTGAACTGTCAGGGAGGATGACTGAGCAACAAGTCAGTCAGGAAGAGACTGCATAGTTGAAGTCTGCAGCAGAGTGGCAACTTAAAGCCACATATGAAGATGAAGATGAAGATGAAGAGGAGGGTATGGGAGATCATAGCGATCTGCCCAATTGCAGAAAACTTTTGCAGCTGAGGAGAATGCAACAACAGGACCAGCCACTGGAGCAGCTGGGCAGAAGGAGAGAAGAAATAGCGCAGCAGAAGCAGTAGCAGCAGTAGCATGGAGCAGATGGAAAGCTCCAAAGGTTTATTTGGGATCCAGGAGGATTTCCAACAGCTACAGGGGAAGCTCATGAGTAGGAGCTCATGATTTTTGCAGCTATGGAGTATGATGCAGTAGCATCACTCCATGTCAGCCAGCCAGCCAGCCAGCCACGTTAGCGCTCATGCATTCATATGCTAAAAAGGGAGGTGTAGCCTCATTTGAATTTGAAATGAATGTAAATTTAATGTGCTTAGGTTGTTGAGCTAGAAAAGTCATGCCTTAAGCAGGCATTAGATAGGATCATCTTTAATGCCAAGATTGGTTGAGATCTAGATCCAGGCGCTGGACTAGACAGCCATTGAATGTAATTTATTAGAGTAGGTGAACCTGGAGGGAAGCGCTCAACGATCCCCTTAGGTAAAATAGATTTCTAGATCTCATTTTGAGTCGAGTTGTAGAAGGGCAGAGAAGAGGGAGAGCCAGAGAGAGCTCGAGAACACTTTTGTAAAATACAGGCATTTTCCATTTAATATAACAGAGCAGTTTTTCCTGCATTATTGTGTGTTGAATGGATGTATGTGTGTGTTCTCTATGTGTGTTGTGAATGTATGTTATGTTGGCATTTGTAGGAGTGTGTTTGATTTTAGGTTGAAGGTCTTTGAGGCTTCATACCAGGAGAGTGTGACAGAACGCTGAGGGTTCTGAGAGCCATGCACAGCAGGGGCACTTCTGAACACTGCGGGGTTTAGACAAAGATGTGCTGAGGCACAAGAGACTAAATTCAACAACTCAGGAGAAGGAAGATATTTTAGGTTACTAAACAGCTCAGGAGACAAGGCTGTGTAGCTGAAACACAGTAGCAGACAAAACTTTGTTGTAAGTTCTGTGAGAGCTCTACCAGGTGGGCATTGAGCATATGCACAGTGGTGCAGTTGGAAGAAGAACTCTACTGTGAGTTCAAAAGACCAGAATCACTGAAGATTCTGAGAATCTCTGCCAGGAGGGCATTGAGCGTGCGTACGGTGGTGCATAGAGAGAGAGAGAACTCTGCTGAGAGTTCGGAAGAAGACCAGAATCACTGAAGACTCTGAGAAGATCTGCCAGGAAGGCATTGAGAAGGTGCATAGAGGCACAGGATAAGGAGACAGAACTGCTGAAGGTTCTGTGGAGAAGAGAACTCTTTGAGTCCTAAAAAGTCAGAGGGAGAATCCACTGAGGGATTCTCACAGGGTTGTTGAATACCCAGAAGCACTCAGCCAGAGGTTGCTGGAGTGAAGGATAGCCAGGAGGGCATCCAGTTCATTCTCCCTCTGAGGGAGAAGAAGGATAAAATCCCCCAAGGGGTCTGGGTGGTTGCGTAAGCTCAGAAGGGATTGCACGTTGTGTGCATGAGAAGACTCTGCAGGAGCGCAGACGTCGGAATCCTTTAAGGGTCCGAGAATAAAAAGCTCAGGAAGGATAGCGCTTTTATGCGCATAGGCGAACTTAGAGACATAGGAGTTCACAGAGGAAAGGAGCCAAGGTTGAGGCCTTGGAGAAATAGGAAATTCTTTCAAGCCTGGGAAGAAAAGCGTGAAGGAAGCTCAGGGAGGAGCAACATCGGCCATTAGATCAGCCGATAGAATCTAGACCGTTAGTGTTCACGGTCAGGAAGCATTCGAGAAGGAGCATATTGGAGAAAGGGATCTGAGCCATTAGATCTCGCTCAAATAATCCTCCTCGTGTGCTCCTCCTCCAGAGGGTAAACTCTGCGCAACTCCTTCAGATCAAAGAGACTGAGGAATGAGAAGACAAGAGTCATCCATCTGAGGACAGGTGGCAGAGATCTGGATGATCTCGTGAA
The DNA here is from genome assembly GCA_010110895.2 of Picea sitchensis. Classification (NCBI taxonomy): domain Eukaryota; kingdom Viridiplantae; phylum Streptophyta; class Pinopsida; order Pinales; family Pinaceae; genus Picea; species Picea sitchensis. The sequence goes on along the minus strand of SNQJ01S0014331.1, from coordinate 132,163 downwards.
CTCGGGAGTTCGCAGGGTGAAAGCCCAAGTATAGGGTGTTCGAAGTCGCGAGGCACGAGGACGCGAAGCGGCGAAGGAGCGAGAGGATCGAGACCGTCCATTGAAGAGGATGCGTGTCGGAGATCTAAGGATCTCATGAACTTGAAAGTTCGCAGGGTAAAGGCCCAAGCATTTGGTATTCAGAGTCACGAGGACATGAGGCGCGATAAGGAGGATAACCATTGGATCTGGATCATGGAACGACCACTGGATCCACACGTGAGATCATGCATTGAAACCTCATGAGAGAAGACTTGAGAATTTGGCCACGGAAGTCGTGAAGTCGCGAGGAAACGAGGTCGTGAGTTTCGGCGTCTCAGGTAGGATTGTGTGGGACCATGGCAAGCCGGCGAGTGGAAGACAGGTGGCACGAAGACCTCAGGATCTCGTCGCGAGAAGCCCCGAAGTATTGGTGTTAGGATTCGCGAGTTGTGAAGGTATGAAGTCTTGGCTAGACAAAGGACCATTGAAAGGTCAACTCTCGTGCGCCTCGGCACTTTGTCACATCGGGTGTCGAGAATTGGAAAATCAAGGGCTGGATATAGCGATTCACGAGGCCGTGAGGGAAGTAAGGCCATGGACATGGTAGTAGTGGTCATATGGTGGAAGCTTAGTCAGGGGGCTAGCACATAGGAGCCGAGAGCTCATCGGTGATTGGGGGTTCACGAGGACAATGGTTTGTGGCAACAAAAAGTCTGAAACCCCGAAACCCTGATAGTGAGTCGGGGATAACTACGACTAAGTGCAGAAGCCAAGACAGGTGAAGAGAAGACCTGTGGACTGGGTCAGGAATTCTCATAGTGATTCTGGTAGGGAATCTAAAGAGCCGCTTCGGCTCAGCAGAGGGAATTTTGAGAACGATCCTGTGAAGCGGGAGAGCGCGACAGGGTACGGTCGTGTGACCTCCTTTGCATCATTCATCTATTTCAAAAGGTTTTCAGCCTCCTCTCCTGCAGCTCTATTGTTTCATATGAAAGAACCAATTGGGTTTTTGATTCTGATTTGTTGTTTCTTCTTAACTGATACAAAATGGATGTCGTCAAATTTTATCATCTACTTGATATGTTCCAATGAAAAGATCCTGACAGGGATATATTTTGGTAGTCTGTATGGTGGCAATTCTCATCCATATACTTTGATCTCAGTATGGTTATGGTGAATATACCAATCCCATGTTTTGGCTAAGTAAGAGAGGTGAAGGATTCTCTTGACTTCTTCATTAATTCTTGGTTCCATTATGTTGTTGAGCATGCACACCACCGGATGATAAAATTGATCAATGAAATCTCTAAAGATGAAATCAGTGGAATTTTTCCTCACTAGTGAGGTCCATGAAGTCAATGACTGAGGATTTCCTTCCCGATCCAATTTCTAAAGAGCACATGAAAATATGTCTAACTGAAAGAAAACAAATAGGTACACCAACAGTGAGGAATACCTGAACATTCCTTCTATTGAGAATTTGAAAAACTTCTCATGAATATTGTTAGCCAAAAACTGACTGAAATCAAACTGGATTGTAGCTTTCTCTTCTATGGATAAAATGGACAACATATCTAAGATAGGTTCGTCTACCCATTCATAAAAAAATTATCCTAACAGGCAACAGAGGGTGGAAATAATTTGGTTTTCCCTGACAGAGAAAATGGAATATGGATAGGGAGGGATTTTCTTAGGTAACTGAGCATTTTTTGGTAGAAAGATTTCAAAATTTTGGGCTCTTTGGGGGAAGGAGAGTTTCTGATAGATATCATTAGGATTTCAATAGAGAAAGGGCTTGCAAAATCAATTCTAGGGATCTGTAACATCTGGTTGATCGATTCATGGGTAATGGTGAATAGGGTTTCACGAGACCAAGATACGATGGCCCTTTGGTCGGGAAGATAATGAACTTGACACTTAAGGGAAAATTCTAGGAAATGAAAGGTCCGGGGAAACATGTATGAGGTAAAATTGGACTCCCAGAGTCCAATTTCATCACTTTGGTCAAAGAAAATGTCTTTTAGCCAGAAGTGTAATTCAAAAAAATCAAATTCACACTTCGTCTCTATGATACTATAGTCTTTGTGTGCCAGGGGAACATGATCCTGGTCAATGGGAGGGGTAAGAAAAGGATTTTCAGCAGTTTCAACGGATTTAGTTTTTGGATCTATGGCTAACAGTGTCTGGATCTATGAACAATATGGAAATGGTGAATAAATAGGGTTAAACAGTGCATGGAGGTGTTCGTTATGATGCGGTAGGGTGATTGGATGAATAACAATCACAAGGGATGGCATTGATTGGCCAACGAGTATGAGGGGTGTGATGTGTGACAAGATTTAGTGGGGTACGGTGGAAGAGTGAGGTGGGCGGTATTGGGTAAGTGGTTAGGCATGATTCCAGAGGGG
>SNQJ01S0014331.1:89701-129706 GCA_010110895.2 Picea sitchensis | reverse complement strand
CCATTAAAGGAAAAAAGGTTGGGGGGGGTCTAAAAAACATTGTCAGTCATTGATCTGAGCACTGCTTGATCCATCGATGGAAGATGTGCACCCTTTAGTCACATAATGAAAAAAGGTCATATCCATGGTAGAACTTAGGATAAAATCATGTTGTGGGTGGCTCTAAGCTTACCCTTTCATATTTTTTCACCAAGGTATCATTCCTTAAGGTAAAAATCATCAAATTAACTCAAATAAAAGGTATTTTAAAAATCATTTTGCAAATATTTATTGAAATACACAACACTAACTTAACTCCTAACCTAACCAACTAATACATTAATCCAACTTAGATTGTTGGATTAATTTATTCACTAACCTAACTAATTTGGAAAGATTAGACTGTTTGACCAAATTTATTCACTAACCTATCATCATAAATTTAAAATGTTTGATCATGATTATACAGTATGACTCAAACCAAGTTTATTTTCATGGGTTTTATATTTTCTCTCTTCTTTTTTTTAATACCCTCTTTTCTTTTTTCTATTTTTATCCTTTTTTCTTTCTTTTTCTTTTATTCATTCTGGTTTATTTTTCTTTATTCTTTATTCTTTTTCTTTTCTTTCTTATTTTCCTTTTTCTTTTATTTAGTCTTTTGTAAATCATTTTCAGAATAAAACATTATTTACAATAAAATTGACTAGAGGAAGAAATTCTAATCACGAGACGATACTATGAAATATAAGGTTATAACAATATGCAAAACCTTCTTAATTTCTTCACTAACCCTAGGTTCTGTACTACTACTTAGTAAACAAGTAGTTGGATAAATGTATTGATCAATTAAATATTTGAAATTGTACTCCACTGAGTTATTTCTCACCAATGAATTCCAAAAGATGACCAACTGTGAGCTTCCTTGTTCTTTTATCTTTTGGAGTGCGAAAGGGAACATGTTTGCTTGATAGAATATGAACATATAAACCAGAATTGAAAAATACTTGAACATTCCTTCAGTTTGAAACTTAATAAATTGTTCATGAATGTTGTCAACCAAGAATTGACTGAAATTGAACTTCATAGAAACCTTTTCTTTTGTAGAGAAAATGGACATAAAACCTAAAATAGGTTCATCTACCCATTCATTAGAATAACAACCTAATAGGCATGAGAGCATGGAGATAATATGATCAGCCTTATCTGGGAAAATAGAAGAGGGGTATGTTGGATTTTTGTTAGCAAATTGGGCATCTTCACGGAGGAAAAATTCAAAAAATTAGGCTCTTTGGTAAAACGTCAATTTCTAATATAATTCATTTATCTAGAGCTTCGACAGAGAAAGGGGTGGTGGAGTTATTTTGAGGGATCTGCAGCATTTGGTTAATGGTATCAAGAGTAATTGTAAACTAAATTTCACCAGTGTGAGATGCAATGGCTCTTTGGCTTGGTAGATAACTAGCTTGGAATTTAAGGATGAATTCAGGGAAAGGGTAGGTTTGGGGAAACATGTAGAGGGGTAAATTGGATTCCCAGAGTCCAATTTCGTCACTCTGGTTAAGGAAATTATCCTTTATCCAACAGTGTAATTCGAATAAATCGAAATCACACTTAGTCTCTACAACTTTAAAGTCTTTGTCTTCCCGTGGAAAGTGGTCAAGGTCAATTGGAGGGGGAACCATTGGATTTTCAGAGGTGTCGACAGACTTTCCTTTTGGGGCCATAATTGAAAAAATAACAATAGAGTAGGTTGGAAATGTTGTAATTACAGGGAAAATAGATCTCCAGTTGAAAGTAAGTGATGGAGATGGAAGTTTGATAGCAATATTTTCTCAGTCTTCACAGGTTCTCGGTTAGAAAATAGTGTAACAGGGGAAAATGAGGGTTTTTGTATGTGCAGGGATATCTGTTAGGCCGCGAGACCGTTACGGGACAACTAATAGTCATAGGGAAGGATTTAATTGGCTAACAGATAATAGGTGTGGGGACATGTGTCATGTAGGGAGAGGAGGAGTAGAGGTGGGAAGGTGAGCGATATCGGAAGTGTGTTAGGCGGATTTCAGAGGTGGGGGTAGGAGGTATGTGGTAATCAGGTGACAAGCAATAATGGAGTTACATGTTAGGTGGGGCGAGGTGGGAAAAAATTTCAGAAACCCCCCTCTATTATTAAGGTATATAGGCTGGGGGGATGGGGTTTTGGTAATCAGAGGAGAGGGTGTGAAACGACACGAGGGGGGGATAGGAGGTTTTTGGTAATCATAGGGGGCGGGGGGGGTACGAAACAACGAGAGAGTGCCACATTAGGTGGGGCCAGAGCGGGGAAAAATATTTTCGAATTCCCCCCTTCGTCAATAAAGGAATGTAGGTCAAGGGGGGGACAAAACAAATGAGGGTCGGCGATCGGGAGTGGGATGATTCCGCTGAGGAATATCTGCGTGAAATTTATGCACTACAAGACAAATTGTCTTGGCAATTTTCCAAATTTGATTAAAATATATGCACCATAAAGAAAAATATTTTCTCTTTGAAACCTTTACATTATCATTTACTTTTCCTATACTAATCTAACTTATTTCATCAACTTAGGGTGCATTTTAATGTGCAGACCCTGTTTAATTTTCTCTGAAGAGAAAATTCATCTAACCTATATTCTATCCTATGCATCTAACTAATTAATCCATCTTATACAATTGGTTTAATTTCTTCTTCTACCTAACTATTTTAGCCAAGATTAAATAGTTTGGATAAAATTATTCTCTAACCTAACAACATAAATTGAAAATTGTTTGATCATGATTAAACAATATGATTCAAACTTATTTTTATTTTCATAGGTTTTTTTTTATTTTTAATTTTCTCCATTTTTTTTTCTTTTTTTTTCTTTTCTACCCTCTTTTCATTTACATTTTTTTTTATGTTTTTTCTTTTTCTTTTGGAAATAATTTTCATAATGTAATATTATTTACAATATAAATTACTGAAAGAAAAATATTCAATCACCATTTGATACTATGAACTATAGGACTCTAACATTGGCTCCATTGGGTATGGTGCTCTCCCTGTGAGGTACCAAAAACTAGTGACCGATAGCCTTGAATTATCTTCTCTAGTATTCTCTGCATCTGATTTGTTTTATTGTAGTTGTAAACATGGTGACAATTTATCAGGAGCTTAGGGCCTTCTCTTTGGGCTTCAAATTCTGGTATGAGTCAGCCACTCATGACAATAAAAAATAAAATGGTATTTCAATGATCTTAAGTGAGAAATACTTCTAATCAAGTGAAATGTAGTTCTTGAGAATTATGCCATTGATAGGTCCACCTGGAAGATCTTCTCCATCCATATCCTTAAGCAAGAATGCATTATTTCCTCTGTAAGCGTGGATTATGTAAGGACCTTTCTGTAAATTATCAAATTTGTCATGCTTACCTTTCTCTTCTTTCCTTGAATCCCATTTCAACACCTTGTCTCCTATATGGAAAACATCAGCTTTGGTTCTTTTATCATAGATCTTCTTAATGTTCTCCTGGATCACTTGAGTTTTATTGTAAACTTCTTCTCTGGATTGTTGCAGTTGTATGGTTTGATTTATTCTCCTATGGATGTCATTAGGTTCGTCTTGTACTTCATGCAACATTTTCTTAACAGGGACACCTAAAGAAGTGGGAAAAAATATACATTCCATAAACCAATTGGTATGGGTACATGTCAATTGATCCCTTAGTAATAATCCTTTCAGCCTGTAATTCATTGACTAGCTTGTTGTGCCATGACTTCTTGTTATCGTGTAACAACTTTTTCATGATATTAACCAGACTTTTGTTGGAAGACTCTGCTAATACAATCCCTTGAGGGTAATAAACAATAGAGTGTCCTAAATTAACTCTATATTTGGTGAAAAACTCCACCATATTCTTTGATTTGAATGTTGTTGCATTATCAGTGATGATTTTCCCAAGACATCCAAATCTTGAAAGAATATTAGTTTCTAAAAATTTAATAATCACAACATCAGTAGCTTGCCTTGTAGGTATAGATTTGATCCATTTGGTAAAATCGTCAGTGGCTATAAGGATCCATTTGTGTTGTCATGATGATGGTGGATGAATTTCTCCAATGAAATCTAGACCCCACTTTTGGAAAGGATTTTCAACTGATATCGGTTTCAAGGGTAAAGGAAACAGTTTCTTTTTTCCTTAAAAAATTTGAAAATTATGAGATGAGGTAACATTTTTATGAACATATGAAAATAAGGTTGGTCAGTAAATACCAACTCTCAGGATTTTGTTGGGAGTAGTCTTCCAATTCAAGTGTCCACCACAATATCCTTCATGAAATTGTTGCATGAATTTATCTGCCTCATCTTTCAGTAAACATTTTAGTAAAATTCCTCCAGAATCCTTCCAATATAAATTGCCATCTAAAATAAAAATAAAATCATAGCTTTGAGTTTAAGAAACCTAGCGTTAGTCTTGGTCAAACATGGAGGAGCTTGTAAATTATGTAAGACAAAAATTAGGTATGTGTACCAAGGAGAGGTTGCAAAAGTCTCTATTACTTGTAGAGTCATCATCTCTTCTTGTTCATCCAGTGAATCTAGAAAATTTATATCCAAAGCATGAAAATTAGATTCAACCATTAATTTAGCTAATACCTGACCTTTAATGAGTTTGGTAGGTTTTATTTCAATATCATATTCAAGGATAACAACAATCCATTTACCTCTTTTCCCATTAGGACTATTTTGGGTCAGAATGTCTTTCACCACATAGTTTGGGACATAAGAAATTATATGTGAATGAATAATGTGGAATCTATTATCAATACAGGAAACTCTCCTAGGCTGTATCTCAGAGATGCCTGGTAACTTAACCTTTTTGTAACTATTTTCTCTTATAATGGGTGTGGGTTTGGATCCAGATGACTATCTAACTCATTGGATTGTATCACAAGACTAGCTAAGTATATTCAAACAATGGAAGGCGTTTAAGAGCTATTATCAGATAGGTGAATCAAATGGATAAAGAGACTAATCAATTAACTAGAACATATGTCTATAAAACAATAGATATGATGGGCTAACAGATCAACAATAAATACTTATGATCCTTTGCTTACTAATAAGATAGTGAGATGACAGTCACCAATGGACTATGTAAACATAGATAATGAACATAACTCAACTCATAAGAATATAATAGAAAGAGAAAAGAAGATCTGACAATAACAGTGAAAGAAGCTTGCAGGCTGAACATATTATAGAAAGAATCTCTATCACAATAGCAGTATTTTTTAGAAATCAAAATCGAACTCTTTGTTCATCAAATGTTCTTGGATTTATATCCTTTACAAATAGTTTCAAGATCCACAAAATATGGATCTGATAACCTCTTCTCCTATCTCAAATTCGAATTTGTGAGGTGGCTAGAAAAGACAGAAATTTATGAAAATATGTTGCTCAAAGATTTACCCATATCTCTCAAAAAACAATTGTTGTATAAAAACTGAAAGATGATTTTGTATACTGGTTTGTTCTGAGAAAATACCTCTCTCATTTATTTGATATTCATTTTCGGTTTCCTGGGATCTACATTTCAAAAACATGTGTCAAACATGGAAATTCTGAGATCCGAAAATTAGGGCTGAGAGATGAATTCGAATATACCAATCTATAACACCTGTAGGAAAAATGAGAGATTTTATTGTTATTTGATGTGTTAGAAACAAAAACCTCCTCCAGTTTCTCAAAAATATTCTTCAGTCACTCAGAATCATCATTTGAAAATGATGACTCAGCGTAGTAAAAACACAGAATTTCTGCACTTTTGGTGGCTTCGAAGCCCTTTTGGAAAGGTGCTTAGCTACCGAAACCTGAGTTTTGAATTTTTTGAAGGGAAAACCAAATCAAATGTTTTTCAAACTTTATTAAAAACCTAAGCCTATAAAAAATGAACCTTAAAAAATTTAGAAATATATTTTTCAATGACTTCCTATCACCTAAAATAAACAAATTTGACTGTGTTATTTGAGGAGATAACATCTGGCTCCTTCTGGGGATGAAAGACTCCCTGCAAGTTTTCAAGAACCTCAGCTCAAATTCCTTTCTTGTTGGGCTATGGAGACATTTGGCCTGTGCAACTGATCTTCTGCAAACCTGTAACTTTCCTGTAGCCTTTACCATTGGGTTATCGAGTCATTTGGCCTTTAGAATTGATCCCCTGCAAACCTGTAGCCTTTATCTGGATAGTCTCCATCTTTTCGAAAACCAAAGTAGATCTCCCTAGACTGTGGGATAAGTCAAGAATGTCACCTTGACAAACAAGTCGTTCTTCTGTCATTAACAAAATTTATCTCTTTTACCTTGTTGGCACCTCCAAAACTGGGACAACACATTGAAATAGATCCTCTTAATAATAACCTTAACTTGTAAGTCATCCTCGTAACCTTTAGGATGATAAAACTTGGATATGTGCAAAAAGAGTTCCATTCTTCCCTTCTCTGTGCTTTTGGTGACTAGAGAGCTAAAATCTGAACCAGTAAGCCACCAAAAGCTATGTTTTCGATGGCTAATGAACAGTTCAAATGTTCGCCAAAGCCACCAAAAAGCCTGTTTCAAAAACAGTTCATGAAATTGAAAAAATGCATTATCTCTTGGCTTCTAAAACTTTAAAAGGCACTGAATTTTTTTATCCAATTGGAACAAACACCTTTGTGGATTCTGCTAGTTGGATTGGACCCATAAACCAGAGCACATGTGCCATGTATTCTATTGGATGAAAACCTTGGAGAAGAGGGAATATAATAATATGGAGGTTGCAAATGTAGGGAAATTGTTGCAAAGAAGACACCGAGAGGTGTTTTTTCATATTGAAACTCTATTATTACTTCTAAAAGACTTATTTGAATCACAGTAATCCATTGGGAGTACTCGTCCCTTCCGGTGGGTGATGAAAGAAACTTCAACTTTTTGTTTCAGCTGGACTAGATGCATGACTAGCCAATGCAACCAAGGCATCCCTCCGAGGAGGATTCAACAAATATACATAACGAGCAAGAGAAATCTATAGAGTGCATGGACCAGGGAAAGGTTGTGGCAAGGAGCTTCAACCAAGAGGCGTACCATCTTCTTTGTTACCATGGACTGAAATTATTATGTCTAGTGGGTAGCCTAGCAACTTTGCAGTTTTCTCCACAGTTTCATTTAAGTTTTCTGCATATACACCAACATGATCTCCGGTCTCATACATAAGGCTAGTGTCTGAGATATAAAATTCCAAATGGATGCAAGAACGGTTAGAAAATGGTGTATGAAGTTCTATTTGCTTGGAAAGGGTGATGAATATCATAAATGTCTTGACCATTCTACTTTGCATAAGTTTCCCCATAAAGAAGAACCGAAGTATCATGAATTTCTACTCAGTACAGAGGTATTGTTTTTGTATAAGGTGTAGCATTTGAAGGCTGATCATATTCATCTCGCAATAACTGATAATCATCACCAAGGCCCAATGGAACAAGTCGTTTCCCACCTTTCTCACTTAATACTTCATCTATTGTTTGTTTCATACCCCATACGTAAGGTTGGAAAGCCAAAGCCCTCTCTCTTTTTCCATACGTTGATAGAATAAAAAATGTTAATTTTTCCTCAGGACTGTTCTTGTGAGGCTACAATAGTGTAAACAATGTATGGTTCTTCATCATTCTGGGCAAAAGCCTCTAGTACATCAACAAAACTAGTTGTTTCCTTTGCTAGGGTTTCAAAGCAATATGTGCCTTAGGTCTTGGAGGCATCATTTTGATTATTAGTAGCCTGATCTTCCTGTACAACCTAGAATCAACATTTGGTTCCTTTTCTCTAGCTTATCATATTGTTTAGTAAGCATTTGATGAGAATCATACAACTCAATATCTCTTTCTGTCAAAGTTTGATTACTATTCTTAACTTCTCTGTCAAGGAGTCTAAGATCATACACTTGTCTTAGCATTTGATTGATTTTTGAAAATTTGGGCTTGTTGGTTGATGCCTCATCATCTTGTAGCTCTTGCTCTTCCTTATGTGTAGGTGAAGGAAAATCTGCATACTCTGTCATCTGTTTTCCAACTAGGACTGCTCCTTGAAGATCTAGCTCTGCTACATTTTCCTCATTCTCTACTGCAACTTTCTATAACCATTTCCAAAAATTTGTACTACCAAGATTTAGATATCCACTTGTCAAGTCATAGCCATTTACAATGTTCCATATGGATTAGTAAGAGTTCTGGGAGGCAAAATATAGGTTGAAAAATACATGCATTGGATGAATAGGTTGGGGTGGCACTTGGCTAGAACTAACACTGCTATTATCACTTGTTTGAGATCCACCTTGACTAAGCACCTCCAAAATCAAAATAGAACCTTGATAATGGTGAATTTAATTATTATCTATCATTTGGTACTATCCTCGTGGCATTCGGATCAAGGGAACTCAGATCTGTGAAAAAATAGTAGCATTCTACCCTATTCTGTGCTTTCGGTGGCTAGGAGAGCCAAAATTCTAACCTGTAAGCTACCGAAAGGTCTTCTTTTGGTTGCTAAGGACAGTTGTGCAAACTAAAATAGCCATCAAAAAGGCAGGCTTTCAAAATTGCAGAAATGCATTTCTTTCTGCTTCACCATTGTTGGACAACATCGAGCTTATATGTTTTCATATCATCAGACCTCTAATTCAATCAACACATTTATATGTAGTAAGAGAATGTCCTTTTTCTTTGAGTTTATTAGATGTTTTGTGTGTTAACACTCCAATCTCTTGTAGATTCTTTGATTGAACTTTGCATTCCCCTTTCTCTTCTTGCTGGCGATGATACCTGGAAAATATGGCAAATATGCTCGACGTTTGAGTTAATTCAATACTTTTCTTCTATAGATTATGGTAGCTACCTTCAAGTTCTTCATGCCTACATAAAATTATCATTATTTCTATTTGAAAATTTTGATCAAAACCCCAAAACAATCATTATACCACTGTTAAGAAAAAGAACCTGTATATGCCATTGGACTTCCATGCTCGTGGCACCATCCTCTTAAGAATTTCAAGAGTGTGATGTGCAACCTGTTGTGGGATTTATTTCTCCTTGTGCTCAGCATCAGGAGTCAACATACTGGGTTTTAACAAAATTCCCTCGAACAACACATTGTTCTCTTCCAAGTAGAAGAAAACCTCAATCTAGACTTTCTTTGCCACTTCAAGGTTTTTATCAATGAAATGGTCTCCATCTCGCAGAATCTTTGGCTCCACAATGGGTACAAGGCCATTGTCCCGAGAAAGGGTAGCATAACGTGCAAGTCCCCATGAAGCTTTGCTTATTTAAGAAAACTGGAAGAAATCTATTTTCTCATATGAAGAGCTTATTCAACTGCCTACTCCTACTTCTAACTAAATCTGAAATTTGGTTAAGTAAAGGAAAACTTCCACAGTAACCATTCAAGAAATTTCAAAACTGAGATGAGCATGTCTCTATCACTCATCATTAAACAATTTCTAAAACATATTAGGAGTGATAAAAAAAAATTCAAGAAAGAAAACTCACCTGAGAGTGCTTGTGGGATAATGAAGTTTAAAATTTTCAATTGATCTGAAATATATGATTCCATCAAGGCTGCAACCGGATCTTTAAACACGTACAAATATGGCTTATCAACAACTGACGGAGAAAAAGGCATCATCAATTTTTGATCTAATCCTTTCTGCTCCCCTTATCATATTCATCACATATGGGAACATCAAGATAGAATACAAATGGAAAATATGAAGATTTATGCATAGAATTATCAATAGTATGGTTTTGAAATAGATATGAAACAACATCCCCTCTTTCCTTATCATTATCATCCTGTTCATCTAGATTTGAATCAACAGGTTCATCTAAAGCATCCTCAGTAATGAAATCATCAATATTGTCTGGTAGATATTCTTCATGAGAAGTAGTAATAAAAATAACTTGAACTTCATCCATATATGTATCTTCATTAATATATCCACTTTCATCCTCCCTGCTAAAAGAAACAATATGTTGAATATCCAAATGAAAATCCTCACAACAATGCTCAAACAGAAGTTCCTGAGAAAAATACCTTTTGCAATGCTCATGGAATACTCTGTGAAACTCTTTCAAAGATGAAATACTATAAGGAGTTAATGATAAATACCACTTATGTGCATCACCCTCCAATGAATAGAAAAACATCTTCATGAGCACATCTTCATCATGTATATGTAACTGAGCCATGCATTGATGAAATCTGATGAGGTGATCTGAAGGATTATCCTCTTTTTCTTCTCTGAACCGTGGAAGGTAGTCTCCCCAAATATTCATAAAAGGTACTGGATGTGGGAAACTAGGAATTGCAGAAAAGTTAAGAGGTGAAAACCTCCTAGCCAAAAGAGTAGCAAATTCCTTTGACATTTGAAGACAGTGGAGCCGCCACTGAATTCGTCCTTCATAGAGTCGCCAGATAGAAGATTACAACCAATATGATGTCCAAACTTTGTCTATCATCAAAATCTAGAACTATGTCATCTCCCAGGGAAGCTGAGCTTCAATCTCCTCTCCTCGACAATGGTGCCAATTTGTTATCACTCCAGGAAACTCTCCTAGGCTGTATCTCAGAGATGCCTAGTAACTTAACCTTTTTGTAACTATTTTCTCTTATAATGGGTGTGGGTTTGGATCAAGATGACTATCTAACTCACTCGATTGTATCACAATACTGTCTAAGGATATTCAAACAATGAAAGGCCTTTAAGATCTATTATTAGATAGGTGAATCAAATGGATAAAGAGATTAATCAATTAACCAGAACATATGTTTATAAAACAATAGATATGATGGGCTAACAGATCAGCAATAAATACTTATGATCCTTTGCTTACTAATCATAGAGTGAGATGACAGTTACCAATGGACTATGTAAACATAGATAAAGAACATAATTCAACTCATAAGCATATAATAGAAAGAGAAAAGAAGATCTGACAATAACAGTGAAAGAAGCTTGTAGGCTGAACATATTACAGAAAGAATCTCTATCACAATAGCAGTATAGTTTAGAACTCAAAATAGAACCCTTTGTTCATAAAATTTTCTTGGATTTATAGCCTTTACAAACAGTTTCAAGATCCTCAAAAGATGGATCTGATAACCTCTTCTCCTATCTCAAATTTGAATTTGTGAGGTGGCTGGAAAAGACAGAAATTTCTGGAAATATGTTGCTCAAAGATTTACCCATATCTCCCAAACCAAAATTGTTGTGTAAAACCTAGAAGAGGATTTTGTAGATTGGTTTGTTTTGAGAAAAAACCTCTCTCATTTATTTGAGATTCGTTTTCGGTTGCCTGGGATCCGTATTTCAGAAACATGTGTGAAACAGGGAAATTCTGAGATCCAAAAATTAGGGCTCAGAGATGAATTCGAATATCCCAATCTATGACACCTGTAGGAAAAATGAGAGAGTTTATTGTTCGTTTATATGTTATAAACAAAAAATTCATCCCGTTTCTCAAAAATATTCTTCAATCACTCAGAATCATTATTTGAAAATGATGACTCAGCGCAATAAAAACGCAGAATTTCCACACTTTCGGTGGCTCAGAAGCCCTTTTGGAAAGGCGCTTAGCTACCGAAACTTGAGTTTTGACTTTTTTGAAGGGAAAACCAAATCAAATGTTTTTCAAACTTTATTACAAACCTAAGGCTCTAAAAAATGAACCTTAAAAATTTTAGAAATGTATTTTTCAATGACTTCCTATCACCTAAAATAAACAAATTTGACTGTGTTATTTGAGGAGATAACATAATCTAAAATATTTGATTTTTTTAACCAGAGAAAATTATTTCTTTTCAATGATATTGTATTTTAGTGTAACATCTCTTAAGGCTTGACTAAATAAAGCAATAGGAAATTCATGACCTTCATTATTTTTCTGCAAGAGCACTACTACAATAGTATGTTCGGAGGCAAATGAGAAAATGAGGAAATCCTTCATGAATTTAGGGTTGATCAGCACAAGGGCACGTGTTAAGGCTTGTTTTACTTGATCAAATGAATGTTTTCCTCTATATTCCATTTTTTTTAGTGTCTTTCATCAACATGTTTGTTATATTTCCTAGAAGTTCTGCCAGATTGGGGATAAATCTCCTTAGAAAAATTATTTTGCCAACGAAAGATTGGAGTTCTTTTATATTCCTAGGAGCACCTATCTTTAGAGTAGATTCAATTCTACTAGGATCAATTTTGATTCCATTCTTTGAGATGATATGTCCTAGTAGTTTTCCTTCTTCTAAGACAAATAATTTTTTCTTTCGGTTGAGGGAAATTCCAAATTTCCTTCATTTTTCAAAGATTTTTCTCAGGTGGAGCAAATATTCTTCATCTGTTTTTGAAAAAATAGTGATATCATCAAGATATATAACTATGAACCTGCCTAGTTCATCAACAAAAGCAATATCCATTTCTCTTTTAAGTGTAGCTCCAACATTCATTAATCCAAAAGACATTTTCACATACATGAAAGTACCCCAAGGTGTAGCAAATGTTATTTTTTCTTGGTCTTCAGGATGGACTAAAACTTGATTGTAACTAGAAAAACCATTTAATAGAGAAATTATACTGGACCCAACCGCCTTCTACAAAATGTGATCCATTTTAAGCAAAGGGTAGTTATCTTTGAGAGAGAATTTATTAAGATTTCTGAAATCAATGCAAAGTCTAATTTCTCCACTCTTTTTTCTAGTTGGAACTAAATTTGATACCCACTTAAAAAAATTTAATGGGACAATGATCTTAGCATCATACATCTTTTTGACCTCTTTTTCAATCAGAGGCATGAACCATGGGTTAATCCTCCTAAGTTTATGTTTAAAAGGTTTTTGGTCTTCCTTTATAGGAATTTAATGTTGTATAATGTTGGTGTCATAAGATTTCAAATCTTCACAACTCCATGAAAATACTTCTATAAATTCTTTGAACAAGTTTATGTATTTCTTCTTTTCAACAGGGGGTAAAGATTTAGATAGTTTAATCATTTTTGGCTCTTGTTTAGTTCCTATGTTGCAGTATTCAACTTCATCTCCAGTAGGTTCAATTTTAGTCTTTTTGGATACATAATTAAAATCAAACAACTATTTTAAGGGGACTAACCCCCTAGGAAAAGAATTATCTTTCAATTGTAATATTTGCAAATCTTCTTGTTTTTTATCTATTTCTTTTGATTCTATCTCATCCATACTTTCTCCTTCATCATCAAAATCTACATCTATATTGGCACACTCAAATTTATTCTTTGATTGTAAAAAAATTTCAATTTGTTCATCATTTCCAAAGACTTTCCAATATCTGATGTTATCTGGAACAACCGGTATGTTCTTTACTTCAACTGTGTATTTTCAATTAGGATGGAAGGGTATTTTGCAGGTACTTGCCAAGGTAGCTAGACCATCAGCTAGAATGTTCTGGTTTCTAGGAATGGTTGATAAGTCATACTCAATAAAGCATTCTAGAAAATGGAGGACAACATTCCTATAAGCTCTTAATCTTGGGTGTTTAGCAGAGTATTCACATTTGATTTGTTTTATATCAGTTCAGAGTCACCACGAATTGAAATTCTCTTGGCACCAAACTTATTTAAAATTTGTAACCCTAGGATTAAGGCTTCATATTCAAATATTTTGTTGGTACATTGAAAGTTTAGCTTATAGGAATGTCCTTCTGAGTGGTTGGTTTCTAAATTTAATACCCATACACCTACTCTTGACCCTTCCTTACTAACATCCCCATCAAAATCTAAGTTCCACAGAGGTTCATTTTGTTTATCAGGTTCCACCATAATTGTTTTGTCTTCTTCAATGTTGTGAACATTGTTTTCTAAATTGGCAATTTGTTTTCCTATGTCTCCATCATTGTACACAATAAAATAATCTAGGTCTAAATGAACATAATATAAGGGATGTTGGCACAAGGGGCAGACCCAAAGTTCAACTCTAACAACGCACCAACAATCCCTAACTACTAGCCCTTTCAGCAACCTGCAAAGCAGATGCACTCTCACCCGATGTAGCGATAAGGGGTTGTAGGACACAGGTGTCTACAACCAGAGGAAATGAAAAATGGATCCAATGCAACTCACACTCACAGATCTAGTTATTATTTATCTTCCTTAAGCCTACTGTGCGAACTATATATCAGATATAACACAATATTGCATTGAGAGTATATCAGAGATCAAAAGAACACAACATCAATCAGACACAAAAACAAGATATACCTGGTTCACCCTCTCCCTAGGGCCACATCCACAAAACTATTCTTTATAATATATTAAATGAAAGCATACAGTTCTATCTACACTCTTAGCTTCCAGATATCTCTTTGTTTCTCTTCTTCTCTCCCCTCCATGTGCACCCAGCTGCAGGGTTGATCTTTGCACCCAGCTGAAGATCTTACAACACAAACTTCTCTCACCACACAATACTTCTCTCTCAGCAATAACAACAATCACTCATCATCACATAATCGAACCCATATGACATCCTCTTGACCTTTATTTATACATTACAATGACTCTCGGACAAACTTAGGCCGAAACCTAAGTGTAAAAACCCTAAATACCAAAACCCTAGGTCAACTTGACCAGCATTTTCAGGTCTTCGCTAGCATGTCTTTCCTTCTTTCCTATGAGGTGATCCAAAGCATCCATTGGTGTATTTTTCTACTTGACGAGTCATCCACAATCCATCTTCCTTGTTGATCTTTCTTCCTCGATATCCCTATCCAACGGCTTGCTTTCTCTTACTTTGCTTTGTCTTTTCTTCTCTTTTGGCCACTTCGACCCAATCTCCATCAACTTGTCTTCCACGTAGTTTTCACTTTGCACTTCTTTCCTTAATCTTCACAACCTTTCATAACCAAGGGACAACAGGCCCCCAACAATCACATGTGACTCATCTCGAGGAACTTCAAATATAAAACTTCTATTTTTCATCATCTTCAGACTGCGCAGGGCAGCCTGTGTTTTCTTCTTTGTCCCTTCCTTCCTAGTGAAAACTATCTTTTCTGTGTCTGGTACCCATTTTCAACTGCACCTAGTACCTAGACCCTTTTTCTCATGCTTCTACTAAGAGATGAAAGGAAGTTGGTTGTCATAGTACAATTTCAATCAACTCCCATTCACCAAACCTTCCTTCCATTCTGCATTCAAAGTCTTCAACTACGCAACTCCTCCTTCTGTAACCTAAGCAACCTCATATGGCCCAATACAATGTATCCTAAACTTCCTTGGATGCTTCATAAACTTGTTGTCGTATACCAATACTATATCTCCTTGCTTAAAAGATTTATTCTTGATGTGCCTATCATGATAGGCCTATTCTTGTCCCTTCTATACCTGCTGATGGAATCCTACAATAAATCGATCTTCTTCTAGTTCTACCAACTGCGCCAATGTTTCTTGAACAATGCCAGTGTCATCCATATCTGTGAATGTTGCAATTCTTAGAATAGGAACCAAATATTCCATAGGGACAACTACTTGTAGACCATACACCAACTTAAATGGAGTCTACATTTTTAGCTTCTTGCAAGTAGTTCTATAGGCCTATAGCACTGCCGGTACTCTCAAATCCTAGTCATCCCTGTTCACACTACAAATCTTCGTCAATGTTGTCCCCAAGATCTCTTTGAAAGCTTCAATTGTCCCATTCACTTATGGATGGTAAGAATTACTCTTCTGATGGTGGATTTCAAATTCCCGAGTCAAAGCTTCAATAGTCTTATTAATAAAGTGTGTACCTTGATCACTCATCAGGGTCTTCGGGCATCCAAGCCTGGTTATGATATCCTTAAATATAAATCGTTCAGTTGTAGTTGTACTACAGTCCTTAACTTCTCTTGTTTCTTCCCCTATTGTCAAATACTCTGTCATAGTGATGATGTATCTATCTCTTGTGTGCTTCCCTAGTGGGTTTATAGCTCCCACGAAATCAATTTCCCATTTCTCAAATGCCTACAAAGTCATCCTTGGTGCTAAAGGCATCTCATCTCTTCGGGAAGGCTTCCCGACTCTTTGGCATACATTGCAAGCTTTATAGTATTCCTTGGTATCTTTATGTAAAGTAGGCCACCAGAGGCCAGCTCTAAGAACCTTCTGCGTTGTTGCTTTCCCTGCGTAGTGTCCTCCTATGATGCATTCATGTGATTCTGAAAAAATCAGTGGTCTTTCTACCTCCATAACACATCTCCTCGGGATCTCATCATGTCCCATATTGTATAGTTGTCCGGCTATAAGTGAAAAATATACAGCGCACACTACCAGTTGTTTCTTTTGGATGATTGTATATTCAATAGGTGCCATTCTTGTTGACAGGAACTGGACTATCTCGATGAAGTAGTGATCAACCCTTCTAATGGCCAGCAACTGTGCATCTATTAGTGTATCCTTCAAACTAGTAGGATCCCCTCCTTGCTCCAACCTAGACAAGTGGTCAAGTCCCTTGTTCATTCTCCCTGGCTTGACCACAATCTCAAAATCATATTCCTAGAACAACAATATCCATATGAATATTCTTCCCCCCAACACTGGCTTGTTGACTAGGTATTTCAATGCAGAGTGATCAGTGAACATCTTAAAATTTCCTCCCAACAAGTAGTGTCGAAACTTCTGCAGCCCATACACCACGGCTAAACTTTCTCTCTTAGTGGTAGTGTATTTTATCTCAGTTGTAGATATATTCCTACTAGCAAAGGCTAATGGATGATCAATATCTCCTTCTCTTGGTTGTGCTAACACTTATTCTAGTGAAATAGATTAAGCATCGACATGTACGTGAAATTCCTTGATCCAATCCGAGAAAACCAGAATAGGCGCATCAACCATTTTCTATTTCAGTGTGTCGAAGCTCTGTTGGAATTCTCTTGTCCATTGAAACTAAAAATATTTCTTCATAAGCTTCCCCATGGGTTTTGTAATCTATTCATAGCCCTTAATGAACTTCCTGTAGCATCCAGTATGTCCCAGTGTAGTGCGCAACTATCTAGCTAAAGTAGGAGGGGGTAGATCAAGAATAATCACAATCTTGGACGGATCTATCAACAACCCCTGCTTACACACAATATGGCCTAGTAGCACTCCAAAGGGTGAAAATAAGATGCACTTATTCATATTCATGGAAATCTGACATTGCATGCACTTATCCAACATTAGTCTTAAACATTCAATATGATCCTATAATAAGCTAAAAACAGTGTAATCATCAAAATATGCTTCCAAAAATTTGTGTAAAAACTCCTTGAATGCTTCGACCACCACCCTGGAAAAGATGGTTGGTGAATTATTCAATCTTAAAGGCATCACTGTGTACTGGTAGGAACCCCATTCTGTTGCAAATGTGGTCTTATGGAAATCTTATTTAGCAATCCTGATCTGGTGATAACCTGAAAATCCATCTGTAAAGGAATATACCTCATGTCCTCCCACATTATCTAACACTTCATCTATAAACAGTGTAGGGAATGGGTCATGCAAACATGCATCATTCATCTTCCTAAGATCTACACAAATCCCGATCTCTCCTGTCTTCTTATCGTGTACCACCATAGGACTAGTCCATTCTGACTCTTCCACAGGTTCTATGATTCCTGCTTCCAGCATTCGGTCAAGTTCAATATTAAATTTTTCCTCATATTTTGGATTCAATGTGTAGGGTCTCTGATTAACTGGCCTTGCATCTGGTTTCAAGGGGATCTTCATCTCTCCCATGGGCCCTTTTATTCCTTTCATATCAATGAACTTGGTTGGGAACAGGTCCTGGTATTCATGCAACAATTTTGTGATCTTATCAATGGTGGTATCATCCCAGTAATCACCAACATTAGCAAGATTAGGTGTTTAATCTGCTCCAATATTAACTTTCTTGATTTTGATCGGCTATCCAATGAAAGGTAGCTCGACTCCTAGTCCTTCTAGGTCTCTCTGTTTCTACGATTTTCACATTCCTAGGATCATCGTCTTCATCGACATTGATATTGTAAGATCCTTACAGTTTCTGAAAAGGTGCAGTCCATTCATCCTCTTCTTGCTCCAAAGGGAGGCTAGGTGCCTCCTCAAAGACTTTCTGTATGAAAAACTACAAATCTTGATCCACCGTGGGATATTGACTCTCAAATAAAAATGTAGCTACAAAGTTTTGAGTCATACCATACCAATCTGAAGTTGTGGGGCACAATTCTTCTTGAAAATACCAATTGATAGGCATTGTGTCCAGAGTGTTGATGAAATTATGCACCCACTGCTCTTAAGGAATGCTTCTCCAGGCCTCCTCACATCCTTGCACATGGTCCTTCAAACAACTTTGACCTATGTATCAAACTTTGCATCCTTCAACGTTGTCTAAAAATTGAGTTGTCACAAAGTGTGACATCACATCCAATCTACGATGTTGTTTTTATGTTTTCCCCACCATATTGCTAGAGTAGCTTTCAAATCCTCATCCAGTGCCAACAATCTCTATTGTACTGGTACAACTTCTTCAAATTCCAGTAAGAACGTTTCTAAGTGATTTAAACCATCAAATGTGGGAAAGTTACTTACTTTTATGCCAATCCAGTGAACTTCCCTGGTCAATCTAGCACATCTTCATGCATAAATTTAATACATTTTGTCACTTAATAGTCTGATGAGCATGCATTGTCACTTCACCATCTTAAATTCCCATCTTTTGTAGGTTTAATGTAATCATGTTGTCTTGCAGTCAATTTATATATATTCTCTAGCTCATATTCACAGTCTTCTTCTCTAATGGGTTTTGTGTATCTTCAAAATTCATCAGGATCTAGACATGCAATGACCCTAAGACCATCATCTTCAAATGGCATTCTTATTTTCTTTAAGTCAACAACAATGGAATTTTTGAAATCCCAATCAATTCATAACATTTCAGGATAAGCACAACTATCATCAACTATCTCAATCACCTCGAAGTCCACAAATGTTCTTACCCCGTCGATGTCCAAAGGGACATGCTCTAGCCTACAAAAGGGGCTTACTACTTGTTGATTAGTCATTCTAAGCCTGATAGCGGAATATATAAACTTAGGTTTTCCCATCAGTGCCCAGGTCTACTTCGTCATAACATTGACCTCCGACCCTAAGTCGAGGACCAAATAGTCTATATCATAATCTCCAATTTTGGCATTAAGGTGTAGTTCCTTATTTGTCCTTCTCTTTTTGGATAAATGATGTACTGCTTTATTCAATAGAGGATCTACCCTTCCTATCTCATACTTTCTGATCAATTTTTTTATTTCTTGTATGGATTTTTCATCCTTAATCAAATTAATGGAAGTACATAATAATTCCATAAGTATGCTTACCTCTTTTCCTTCTCTGAGTGAATAAGACTGATCAAAGGCTAGGGGAATTCCACATTCTCTAATTTCTGGTTGTGTCTTTGATGAAGAAGCCTGATCTCTTCCAAACTCTTTTCTTTCCTCTTCAAATGTCCACTTCTCTTTCTTTGGATCAAACTCCTGTGTCTTCTTTGTAGTTCTTATCACTCCTAATTCTTTTTTAATCTTCACTAGAGTCACCCTGTCTTCTCCTATAACAGCGCATCCTCTAATGATAATGATGACTCTAGGATCCACTCCGTGAGGTTTTGATGAGATTAGTTTTACTTGTTGGTTCCCTGCTCGTCTCTCCTGAAGTTTGGCTAACAACGTAGAACAATCTTCTATGACATGTTCAATAGATTTTCAATAACTACAAGTGGTACAAGGGTTATGACAGTCCCTTTCCAAATGACCTGGATGTGTGCAATTATAACAAATGATCTGACCTTGACCTCAGCCCATGCCTCCTCCTCATCCTCTTCCTTTGAATCCTCCATGAGGGTTGAAGTTTCCTCTTCCTGGGGAGTTAAACAACATAATATTTCCTTCTTGTTGTACTTCACCTTGAATTCTATATGTGTCTCTTGATCTTTCATGCAAGAGGCCATAAGCCCTACAATATTTCTCATCATGTTTTATCGAACTAATCGGTAGGTGCGGACACTAATAGATCTCCCTAGATCCACCTAGATCTAGAAGAAAATAGGACAGGACATGACTCTTTCCCTAAGTTATGACCATTGAATTAGCTAGTAGGGAGGAACAAGTGACATACCTTTGTATCGCTTCCTAGGGTCTCTGTTTCTCCCACTTCTCTTCGGTGATCTCGTGAGGTCAAGACCAAGACAACACAAACCAACCGAAGTGAAGATAGCAAAATATATTCAATCATCAACTTATGTGTATGATCAAGGAATTACACAATAAAGTAAAAATGACTTTATAGGAAAAGGACATGTCGTTGTATCATATTAATCGAAAGTAGAAGATACAACCTGATCGCCTTGATGTCACAAGCTTCCTTTCAGTGTCTCTTGGTTCCAACACACACACTTGCTCGATCCTTGAATGAAGAAGATCCAATTCCTCTTGATAGACTTGCTAGAGTCTCCAAGCTCCTGTTCAAGCTAGGTCCTTCACACAATTCCTTCACCAATTCTCAAATTAATCTTGCTTAACCTTTTCCGTGAGAATCCCATCAATATATAGGAGAGGATGATATGGTTACTTGGATAATAATGATCCCACAATATCAGGGAAACAAGTAAAAAGATAACCATTCGAATGCCAATACATTCTCTGGAAGATTCCCTTCTAGAACCATCGAGACTTCATCTTTTTCCAAGCTTGAGAACAAGTTCACACCCTAGCTATGTAGCACAGTGTGAGAAGTTCACACCCTAGCTGAAGGCAGCCTGCGAGAATGGGTCATTCTTGCACCCTAGGATATATGCAACCTGCGAACTCTCTTCAAAAATATGTTTTATGGGAAGAGATGAATGTCAGTTTTCTCAGGAGAAAGTTATTATTAGGAGCATGAGTACACCATCATCAATACACCATCAAGATGACCAAAAACATGGGTAATAGAATGCCCCCCAAAGTATGAGACCGGAATCGGTGACAGCCGAAATACTTTGTAAATTGTGTGTGTGTGTGAGAAACCAGGAGCACACCTAATCGGAAACCTGCGAACAACCAAGCATCTGCAGAATTTCATACTAGTTCTGAGGTAGGCATTCCCATACTCAGATCACAGATGGATGTCATTATAGGCATAGGTCATGGCCACCAATCATACACTGTGGATCCATGTCGTCAAAATACAGCATAGCCACCAGGAATACACTTTGGATCTATGCAAGAAAATTCAAACTAAGATGACATAGCCACGAGACATACAAAGTGGATCTATGTGTCACAAATTATACATATTCCATCGCAACCTGGAAAAAGAGATGATATCCAAGGTCTTCAATTCCACTGCCCAACAGTACAAATCTAACCATGTGATTACCTGTGTTCAAGTCGAACATTGTAGAAACCACTTGATTACATGTCATTGATGAAACTGTTAACAAGTGCGAGGGAAATCACCATTAATGTCAATGACTCCCAAGGTACACTGGTACAATCCATCAAATTTGAATGAATGAGTTGAGGTTGAACATCCAACGGAATCTTTCGATCAGGGGTCAATGATGTAAACCCACTATCGAAAGCGAGGAAACCTACCATTGAGGCATCCAAGTTCCAAGGTACCAAAGAATTTCTAAGTCTTGTTTCTAGATAATGAGCTGAAGTTGATGGAACAAAACTCGTCACAGGAGGGCCTTGATGTATCCCTCATCAATGACATGAAATGAGTAACATATTTTGAAGGTGAAACAGAGTATGATATAAGTTGGACTAGACATAGGGAAGGCCGACACAGAGAGGATGGACAACTATAGATGGCTGACTCAATAAAGGTTTCATATGAACTTCTCTTGAACATATGAATGACACGACCAATGATTTGGAAGAATTGACTCAGAGACGATGCAGGGTATGACCTTGTAGCAAATCGAATGAGAGACAAATGGATTTCCCAAACCAGCTTCAAATAATGAATAGGGGGGTGTCATGTTCAAGAGCGACACTTACTGCCAATTAAATTTGGGAAGAAATTGACTCGTAGATCTATGTGGTATGACCTTGTAGCAACCTAATGAGAGACAAATGGATTTCCCAAACCAGCTTCAACAATGAATAGGGGGTAATGCGTCTGTTTACACTACCACACAATGAATAGGGGGGTGTCATGTTCAAGAGCGACACTTACTGCCAATTAATATGAATACGAGAACACATCCCTTTCCCAAATTTTCCCCCACCATCTCTACCGAGTACCTCTTTATTTTTACGCAAGATTGAGGAGGATAACATATGCTTTTTGATATAAATTCATCCTTTGGATAAGTCCTTTGGAGTATGTTTAACGAACCCTAGGAAGGAGTGGTTCGGTCCTAGTACGGGTCTGTCGATGTTTGTTTAAAAAGTCCAAAGATAGAAAACTCAAAGGTTTTTCATGATTATAGAGTCTAGAAAAACACTTAAAACAAAACTCTCTCAGTTCCTTTTTCGTAAAATAGTTTGATGAGACCGAAAAAGAGATAAATTATCGCCCAACAGATGCTTTCTTCAAATACTTTAACGAGCATGAAAATAGCAAGGTCGCTCGGCAATATTTTCATGTTTAGAGAGTCTTAAAAGAGCTTAAAGAGGACTCCAAGGGGGTTCCTTTTTCGTATAACCTTGTTGAGCCCAAAAAAGTGATAAAAGTGTGCTCGATCGCGTTCTCATGTATTTTCGAGCGTGAGAACAGACTAAGACCAAGCTCGAGGTTTTGTTACAAAAACCATAAAAAACAATCAAAACATGCAATGAAGAAGAAAAAATGTCCGCATCCCTATGCATGAACATCGAAGTTGTTACGCTTGCAAAATTCGTACTCAAAAGGGCATTAGGCATTATGTTTTAGTAAATAAACAATTATAAAATCCAATAACAAATGGTAAAAGTAAATATAAAGGGGTAAAAGTTCTTTTTACCATAACCATTTTAACTTTACCAATATTTAAGTCCAAAACCCCTCTTTTTCCCTTGAATTTCGGCGCTTGATTGCAGGAGTTACGAGCATCCATTTAATGAAACGTCTCCGGCAGTGAGGTAAGCTCCTTGTCCTCTGCCTTTTCATGGTTTGATTTTTAATTTTCATTGGCAAAAAACATAGTTTTGAGTTTATTTTGGGGGTTAAAGTTGCACTCAGCCATTCTCGCAGGCCAGCCACACGGGACCTGCAAGAATGCCTCATTCTCGTAGGTGACCCCAAAGGCACCTGCGAGAACCTTGCACTATGCCTAAAGGGCACCTATGAGAACCACAAAGTGAATTTGTTTTTTAAAGTTTTTCTCAATGAAAAGATACCAAGTGGTGAATATAGTTATTAACTTTCTTCCTATGCTTCTTATGCAGGTATTTGGCCATCACCATGGTTCTGGAATGGCGTGAAAGGGATCATGAAGAAGATGATGCCATTTCCAGAAATCATCCAGCCACCATTGTCACTTTACGAGACTGTGGTCTTCTGAAATTCTTTCGTATCCTAGGCATGAGGGCCCAAGATAGGTTATTGGAGTACGTTGTGCATATGTGGGTACCTGACCAACAAGTATTCCATGTAGGGGTCCACACATTATCCTTGGATATTGAGGAAATTTACTTTTGACAGGACTATCATGGCGTGGGTACCACGTGAGCCTGACTAGTAGCAGAGGTGGTGGGATTCCCATGAGTGAGTACTGCCGCTTGCACTGTGTTCCAGAGGCAGAGAGGAGCAAAGGGAAAGTAGCCATTTGGGGAGTGCGATATTTTACCCTCCGCACTATTTTTTTCACCATTTTTCGTATGGATGGGAGCGCTGCTCCTCACATGTCTCTCCAGAGCTACTTTCAGTATGCCATAGAGTATACTGAGCCTCAATTTTTTAATTGGGCAAACACAGTGCTTCGTAGCATGGAGAGGCAGTTGACCAAATGCAAGCGAGGCGACCTGAAGCAATTTGGGTACGGGTATTTGTTAGTGTCCTTCTTTATTGAGAGGGGTCCCTTGCTGAGGCTGCAGGTTGAGTGGGATTTACCGGCTCCAACAGATCCAAGAATGATGAGGTGGTGTCAGCTCATGGCCCGGCATGTAGCTGGACCAATTATCAAATATAATGATACCTTCTTCGACTGGTTGCAACCACAGATGCTGATGGTCGATGATTATGCTTATGCCAGGTTGGATTTCCGAGAAGATCCGAAATTGGTCCTGCCCGAGGGCGCTCAGTGGGGGGAACTTGGTAAGAAGTACACATTTTTTTCTTTTTAAATGTTTTTGCAAATGTTTTTTAATGTTAATCCAAGGTCTAAATACACAATTATTTTTTATGACATAGATGTGGGACCTTACCGACCTCCTGGTACTTCTCCTATTCAGCGACAAGGAGAGGTGGTTCCAGTGCCATGATGGGACGCCAAAGATTATGAAGCGGTGGAACAAAACCTTGAGGGTTTTACAATAGATATTTTCGACATGCCCCTTGGAGAGGTTCCACGACGTTATCAGCGTCATATAGTAGGAGTGTCAGAGTCCATTGGCCGACTGCTTTGCAGGGTTTCCCAGGCAGTTGTGTTTTACCATGAACGTCATCCATGACGTCACTTTGTAGAAGCTATGAGCTTCAGATTTTGAAATTTTGGTCCTCAAACAGAACTTTTTTGTAAAAACTCTTTTGATCATTATATATACATACGGATTCTATTGGTTTATCTTGTGTTGTGTTAAAATTGATGTGATTGATTTATAAATGACCCAAATTTCTGTCTAATACATAGTTAGCTAATGCATCAGATAATGTATTTAAACATCTAGGAATATTTTGATATTCAATATAATCAAAATAACGTTCCAAGAGGTGAATTCGCAAATACACCCGTAACAAAGTAGGACTTCGAATAGTATAGACATTACTTAACTGTAGTACTACGAGCTGCGAATCGAGTTGCACAACCAAATGACAGATTCTGAGTGAGATAGCATCAATCAACAGTTCAATAACAGTGCTATACTTTGCAATATTGTTGGTTGCATGGCCGAGACACACACCTCGTAAGGAGACAAGTTTGTTTGTAGGGGCGTAAATTGCCCATGCAGTGGAAGCAAGGTTATGAGTACTACGGCTAGCGCCATCAACGAAGCCAATGTAGGGTAGCGAAGACTTCGACATCTGGAAATCAAACACAATGTCACATAAGGGCAGAGACTAGATAACGACAAAAGCAAGCTACAGTAACACACAAGAAGTATGATACAATAAAAATATAGGTACTCATGTATAGGTGATCTTATGCATAGTACTTCTTCAAGTACAACCCATTTATGGGTTCACTCAAAGGGATACCATCGTAATCTACTAACTCATAAGCCCCTTTTTCCAAAACTCGTCTAACGATATAAGGACCTCGCCATATGGCTTCAAATTTTCTAGCTCCTAGCATATCTCGATCTTGTTCATAAAGGAGAACGAGATCTCCTTCGGAGAAAATGTGAGGCTTGACATGTTTGTCATATTGGGCCTTGACACATTTTTTATGAGCTTCTATGACTAGGGTAGCATCGCGTTGAGTTTCATCTAATCGCATAAGATACAATAGACGTTCTTCCTCGGAAAAAGTGTTGGTAGGAGTTCAACAACTAGTTTTAAAGAGGTTATCTCACATTCAATTGGGAGAATGTCTTCCAAACCATAGACTAACCGGAAAGGTGTAAACCCAGTAGTGGACTTGATGGATGTACGGTAAGCCCACAATGCCAAAAACAACATTGTGTGCCAACTTGTTTTGTGAATCCCTATCATTCGTCGGAGCATAGTTATGAGAACTTTGTTAATTGCTTCGACTTGGCTGTTGTCTTGTGGGTAATAGGGCATTGATTTTTCATGGTGAAGACCCAACTTTTTAGTAAGTTCAGACACCATGAAGTTTCTAAAGTGGCTACCGTGATCAGTGATGATAGCCTGGGGAACACCAAAACAAGATATGATGTGATTAAAAATGAATAATGTTGCAGTCTTTCCAGTGTTGTCAAATGTCGGCATCACCTCGGCCCATTTCGTAAAGTAATCTAAGGCTACAATAATGTATCCATGCCCCCCGGTTGAGTGGGGGTGACATGTCATGAAATCGATGCCCCATTTCGCAAAGGGACCAATGGAGACCACAGGGTGAAGAGGAGCGAGATGTGACCGGATCTTGTGATTATAGGTCTAGCAAGCATGGCATTTTTGAATGGCAATTATACAGTCGTTAAATAAAGAAGGCCAAAAATTCCCTACTCGTAAGATCTTCTGGGTAGTAGCATACCCAGATATATGACCACCACAGGCTCCAGAATGGTAGTCATTCAGAGATTTTTCGGCTTCGTCGAACGTTAGGCAGCATCGAAAAATAGAGTCAATCCCCCGACAATAAAGAGTATCCCCGAGGATAATATATTGACAGGCTTGGTAGCGTATTCGATGTCGATAGGTACTAGATAAAGTTGGCCGGAAAGTCTGGGTTTGGAGATATATGATGATATCACCATACCAAATATCATCAGAGCTGATGAGGAAAAGGGATTCATCGGGTAATGAATTAGCTGCTACATTTTCTGTTTCAGAATAGGGAAAGTCGCATATCAACTCAGCAAACACTAAGGACTTCTTGGACTTGGCACGTTCGAATTCCAAGTCAAACTCCTAGAGTATCACGATCCATTTGGAGTATTTTCCCCCTAGCAATTGACATGTGAGAATGTGTGATGCAAGAGCATCCCTCATGCCAAGCGAGCCAGCGTGGAAGACCAAGGACAGTTGGGCAGACCCAGCCAAATTTTTGAATTTTCCCTTGAAGTTGATGCGCCAAATATAAATGAAGCCATTTATGAAGGAGCGGCTTTGTATATTGGAATCAGACCTTGAGTGCCCCACTCTCGTCTGAAGTAGATGGAGGCATTTATAGTAGTAAATGTAAGTAGGTAGAATTGAATTCATATATTAGACAGTTTTAGAAAGAAGGAGGGAAAACGGATATAGACACCCTCATTGTGCATTGTAACATAGTTAGAAGCAATTCTGACCATTGAAAAGAGAAGCAGAGAGTTGTGCAGAAATCACCCATGTATAGTCATTTGGATTAATAGAAGAGTTTGATTCAAATTCATGGTGTTGTGTTTATTCTCTGTGTATGTGTGTTAATTGATATGCTCGTGAATATTTACTTCCTGTTATGCATTTGTTATACATGCTATGTATGAATGATTTCTTGCTGAGTGTTTGAAATCTGAGAAAGGAAGTAGAAGAAATGAGTTTCAATTCTTTCTCTATCTGAGTGAGGATTCCTGCAAGGAGTGCAGTCGAAAACATCCACAAGGAGTGCATTGACGGAGGCTCAGGTAGTTTAACTCTTGTTCTTGTTCACCCAGAATTGAAATTGGGTTACTTGAGCCGTGCCAGGAGTGCGCAGGCTAAGGGAGAGTCTCAGTTGTGAATCTGAGAAGGAACTTTGAAGGACTGTTGTTGCAAGTGTGTGCAGGGTCGAAGAAACCCAAACACTTGAAGTGTTTGCAGGTTGTCGCAAGGAAGGCGTGCAAAGGGTTCTCTTTTTTCTAAGAGACTGAGAATTTGGAGAAATCTCAAGAGGGATAGAACCTTCAGAACCTAAGGAAGGATTTCACAGGGAGTTCGTGCAAGGAGAATCTAAAATCAGTGTTGCAGGGTTGCACGTAGAAGGATGAGTGAGTGCAGAGGAACACTTGGTTATTTTCAAGAAATCCTCAAGGAGGAAGAAATTGACGGTCAGGATCTCATGGAGGGGATTCGTGAAAAATTCGCCAGCCATCAGATCCAATAGAGTAACGAGGAGGTTATGGCCACACCATGAGGTTAACCTCGGGAGGATCATGAACCGTAGGATCATTGTTGGGTTGCCCGTTAGCCATTCGATCAGGTAGAATTTGCGCTAGGGTTAAGTTCTAGTGAGTAGAGGGAAGTCCCGGAGAGGCATCAGGATATTGAGGCATCGGGGTTTCAGAATTCAAGAGACCCGAGACCTTTCTAGTCTCGAAACACCGAGGAATTCCTAGCCATGGATCTCAGGGCGGACAGGCGTCAGAAGATCCGAGAGGAGTCGAGGTTCGGCATTTCGTGAACCCCGGGGACAAAGAAAATGTTGCATCAGGAATCACGATCTCACGATGTCTGAAAAGGCAACAAGGGGATAGTGACGTAGAAGAGTCAACCCTTACGTGCGTCGAGAATCGACGTTTCATGATTCTTGGGAACCATAGCAGCGGGAATCGCGAAACTCCAAAACGCGATTTCCCGATAGGCTAAAAGAGTGGGCCATGGAGGAGTCGGTGTGGAGGACAGGTGGCATACCGTATCAGGGTTCGGGAAAAGGTAAGTCCCAAAAAAATTGGTATTAGGATTCATGATCCCGCGAAGTCCAAAGTCTTGATGAGGTGATGGGACCGTTGAATAGTCAACCCACATGTGCATCGGAGTATTGGCACATCAGGACTCGGGGTTCGGTAAATTAATTTGTTTGATATCGCGAGTGGCGAAATCGCGATAGGAGAATTTTCGATAAGGTATATGACTGTGGTCATATAAGAGAAGGTTGCATGGACTAAAGGATTAGCCAGGGGGGGCTAAGGTAGAAGGGGAGTGTATCGGTGTATCAGGGATCGGGGGCTAGTGAGGTGAGTTTTTTTGGACATCGCAAATGCCGAAATCCCGATAGGAGGAACCCCGATAGAAAAGTAAAAGGTCAGCATTGACTCGCATCAGATTTTGGAGAATCGTGAGACACAAACCACGCGACCAGAGGACTCGCGAACCTGCAAAGTCTGATTTCCCTATCGTTAAGGGATATCTTTTGGAGAACTGCTATGGGTGTGGAAAATTCCCGATAGGGAATTAGAAGAGATTTTCAGTTCTTCAGGCTGAGAAAGGAGGAGGTCCTGTGAGCGGACGTGCCTGGGTGGCACACCTGCATCAATGTGTTGCATAGGGTTGCAGTTAGAAATCACTGTAGTCTTGCGAGAGAGGATATAGTGTTGGAAGTGTTGGATGGCTTGGATGGCTGCCAAGGCCAGTTTTTCAACATGTAAATACTTGGTTTCGGTGGGCATTAGACTTCGACTCAAGTAATAGATAACATGTTCATTGCTAAAATCATCCTCTAGGACAAGAACCATACCAATGGTGTAATCTGAGGCTGCAAGGTAGAGGAAATAATCGTGACTGTAATCGGGGGGAAAGAGAAGTGGAGCACGTGTTAGGGATAATTTCAAAGCTTCAAAGGCTTTGTTTGCGATGGTATCCCATACGAACTCAGACCCCTTTTTTAGGAGCCGCATAAATCCACGAGTTATCTCGGTGTAATTTGGGATAAAATGATGAATAAAGTTTGCTTTCCCCTGCAAACTTTGTAACTGGCGAAGTGTAGAAGGAGGAGGGAGATTAAGGATTGCCTCAACCTTTAAAGGATCTACCCTAATCCCTTGACGTGAAACAATAAAGCCTAGAAGTCGGTCGGATTCCACGCAGAAAACACACTTGTGAGGATTCAAATGTATACGGTAAAACTGACAGCGGACAAAAATGGCTCAGAGGTGGGTTGGATGATCGACTTGACACATTGAGTGAGTGGGTAAATCATCCAAATATGGTTGCACAATGTGCTTGATATCATGGAAGGCATAATACATAGAGCATTGAAAAGTTGCGCCAGCATTCTTGAGACCGAAGGGGAGTTTCCGATAGGCAAAAGTGCCCAAAGGAAAAATAAAAGTAGTCTTATGTTGATCCTTGGGAACAATGTTGATTTGATTATACCCGGAGAAACCATCCATCAAAGAGAAGATTTCACTTCCGACGCAATCGTCAACAATCTGATCGACGAAGGGGGTAGGAAAGTTGTCTTTGGGACAAGCTTTGTTGATATCCCTATAATCAACGCATACACAGATTGTGCCTTGTTTCTTTTCGATCGGGACAAGATTGGAAACCCAGTCAATGACGGCCACCGGGTAAATAAAGCTGGCTTTGAGAAGTTTCTCGACTTCGAGCTTGATAGTAGCCGCTTTATGTGGGTGAACTGGACGAAGGCATTTCCGGATGGGTTTAGCGTCAAGGTATGTCTTGATCTCATGTATCACAATGTCGGGGTTGATACCCGACATTTCTTTGTAGCTCCAGGAAAAGATGTCACAAAACTCTTTGAAAAGGGACATGTAGGTGATGATTTCGTCAGAGGAACATGAAGCTTCGATATGGAAATTTTCGACAATTCTATGTTTGATGGATATGTCGAGGGGAATAGTGGGCGAGATATTGCTTAAGTTTCCTTCGTAAAAGACATTGTGTGTGGATGCAGGAATGGTTGAGATGAAAACAAAGGTTGAGGGGATCGAGAGTCGTTGGTAGTTTTCAATGGTATGTTGCTCCAGGAAGAGGATGGAACGATGATGTCCATCATCCCAAGGGGTGTCCTCCATGACAAACATGATCATCTCATCTATGGGAAAAATGACACAGAAGGGATATGGAGAGAACTCACCAAGAGAGGGGGTAGAAGGGGTTGCCGATTGAATGGCTTGATAGGCAGATTCGACTAGACTTAACGACATTTCATCATTGTAACGAAGATTATCTCCAGGGTCAGGTACCATCCATGGGTTGTGAGATGTAGGAATTCCATGAATCAAGGTAGAGATCATGTTGATTGAAGCAACGGATGAGCGTGGAACATCGGGTGGTGGAATGGGGAATGTACCCATTAACGAAGAGTCTTTGAGAAGGCCTGCACTGACATTCTCATAACCTGGTGGGGTTTTAGCGATGAACGGTACATTTCCAGTATGGGTATCGGAGTTAAACAAGGCTAATTGGTCGATGGTGACTACCTTCCCTTGATGTGGGAAACGTACCACACAAAAAAGGGTCGACACAACTGCGTGCATGGAATCGATCCAGCTACGACCAAGCAGAAGATTGTAATCAAGAGGAGCATCAAATACTTCCACTTCAACTTGGACCGTTTTTCCTTCTAACGTGATTGGCAACGAAAGAAAGACACCATAGGGCTTAAAACTGGATCCATTAAAGGATTTGAGAGTGTTCTGGGATTCATTCAAAGAGGGAGAGCCAATGGCTTTCCATCAAGTAAGATACATGACACACGTCGAGGCACCCTCGTCGATAACGATTCAACAAATGTTTTTGTCAGAGACAATCACTTGGATCTGGAACGCGAGTTGAGGGGGTAACCTTGGAATGTGATCTTCCAAGTCAAAAATTATTAAATTTGTATCTGTCGGGTCGATTCCACCGATACATTTCAACACTGCCTTCCATTGTGTGGGACAACTTTGAAGGAATTCGAGGGCTGACATCATCGAAGGTGCTTGGGCTAGATCTTCAACAATGTTGTAGTTTTGGGCAGCACAAGCATGAGGATTGAAAGCCGATTTTTGAACGACGCCCTTTGGGGGGGGTCGAAGAACCGTGTCAAGGCTCCATCGTTCGAGATGAAGAGGACTGTTGGTAGGTGGAGTTGCGGGAGAGGGTGTTACCAATGAAGGAGGTGGGTCGTCAACCTTCTCTTTAGAGGAAGAATAATCTTTGTCTCTAGTGGTGAGTGCAATGTCGTTCTTCTTTGAATCGCCAGTACACATCAATACATAGGATGTAGTAGAAGGTGAGGGTTGGTCATGAATGACCAGTTGGGCCTGTTGTTGAGACGGGAAGGGTTGGGACAAAACAGCCGGAGCAGGGGGTTTTGGGTCTCCTTGAAGGAACTTAGTGACCTTGGTGCATCATGGAAAATCCTTTGTGTAGTGATCATCACCACAGATAAGACAATGGTATCAAGGTTTGCGCTTATCCCTGTCATCAACAGGTGGAGTTTTGGTTCTCTCTGCTTGAGAAGTATTTTTGTCCTCCTTATTCTTACCCCTTCCATTTTTGGATTTGTTTTTATCAGCTGGGGTAGACTGAACTACATTTACCTCAAAAGTCTTTCCAGTGGGAGGGGAAGGAGACAGAAATTTTTGAACATTAGAAGAAGTAGGTTTGGGGTTGGCGCTTGAGGCGGAATGTGGTTGGGCATGGAAAGTGTCAATCACACCGTCAGCTGGATGAGAAGAAGCTGGAGTAGTTGAAGTGGAAGAAGTGGAATGATGAGGTGCGTCAGGTAGTAAGTCATAAAGGGTACCCGTTTGTGAGTAAACGAGGTCAAGGTATTGAGCACGACTTATGGCCTTCTCCTCCATGACTACTCCACCCATGGCAATGTCACGACCGATGTCTACAAATGATTTTGTGAACCACTCTTCCAGCAACTGATCGGGGAGTTCGAGTTTGATGAGACATCATCTCTCACACCACTCATGGATGTGATCAAATATATGAGTGGCTTTGTTTTGTTTGAAAGAACTCAAAATCTCGGTCCCTATTTCATAACGGATCGGTAACTGGTAGTGGGTGAGTAAGGCCATAGCTAGGGTGTTGAATTCAGTGAAGAAACCTCATGGTAATTCTATATACCACTTCACAGGAGAACCCGTGAGGGTCCATTGAAAAAGACGTAAATGAATAGAGTCATCCATCAATGAGTTGGATGAGCACCAGAGGTGAAAAGTCATGACGTGATTGTTCGGGTCCTCTCCCGCTTTGCCGTCGAATTTAGGGATGTCCGATGGTAGCTTGGCTGGTATAGCAAGCCATTGGGGAGAGTGACGAATTGGATCATTTAAAATTCTCGACAAGTCCAGGAGATCCAAAGTGGCCACGAAGGGTAACTATCGATTCACATGCGGGTATTGGTGGTGGTTGTAAAGGATAGTAGCTCATGGGATTGTATCCTTGAACAGGGACGTGAGTTTGAGCATTTGAGCCCCAAATAGGATTGGACGTACCTGGATATGGTTGGTCGATACTAAGGGGCATCACAAATGCAGCTGGAAGCTGTTGCCCCCCAATCGATTGAGGAGTATGTTGTATCAGATGATTCCAATACTGGGCCAAAGATGGAGGTATATTTTGTCCATAAGGTGGGGTCGTTGGGGTTTGCCCTCCAATCGAGGGTTGTGTTCCAATTGAGGGCAACATTCCAATTGGGGGTTGTGTTCCAATTGGGATTTGCGTTCCAATAGGAATTTTCCTGCCAAGGGGGGGTTGAGTCAAACCTCCTTGGTGAAATTGTCCACCAACGGGAATTTGGTAATTTGGTGTGAATGAAGGAATAGTGCTACTAGGATTAAGACTGCCAGTGGAGGATGAGAAAGGTCCTCCAAAAGGAGGTTGAGGAAGTGTCAGAATGAAACCAGGAAGAGAGTGCCTAGAAGAAGAGGGACCATCAAGAGTGTCAGATGGGGTTTGCGTAGGAGTGGGAATGGAAGCATTCAACGCACGGTATCCAGGCGATAGTGTCGGGGTGACACTAGGCATGAGCGGTGTGCCAATGGGGGCTTGACTAACCTCAGTAACCCCGGTGTGAATACTCGTAGTATCTTTGTAATGGGCCATTTCTATAGGGATGGTCAAGATGTCGTCATATCGTGGGGCGTCCATACCAGGAAAATAATAGGCAGTAGTAAACGGTACTATGTCTGGGTTAGAGGTTTCAGAGAGCACAGGTGAGACGGTGATTTCAATGCCTGATCCTGCATCAAAAAGGTCCCGTCTAAAAATGCCCATAGACCAAAAAGGATCTTGTCCCTCTATTCCTGGAAAGGGT
Source organism: Picea sitchensis (assembly GCA_010110895.2). Taxonomy (NCBI): domain Eukaryota; kingdom Viridiplantae; phylum Streptophyta; class Pinopsida; order Pinales; family Pinaceae; genus Picea; species Picea sitchensis. The sequence continues at coordinate 95,934 of SNQJ01S0014331.1, read as the reverse complement.
CCAACCGGGGATCTAGAAGACACAGCAACTAAGTCTACGGAAGAATTCACTCACATAAACTATCTCTCAGAATAGGGGTAAATTCGAAAGTCCTCTCGAGTATTGGTAATTCAGAAATGTTCTAGAGAGTCAGTTCGTTCCACTTGTGGAGTGGTAACTTCTTGGACTTCACTCTGTTGAGGAGAGCCCTCAGGTGAGCTTGTAGGCAGGGGTTGAGAACCTTCCAGATGCTCTGGAGATAAACCCTGCATTCTACGTGAATGACGTGGAGGATCTATTGTGAATGAATTACAAACTTACGAAGAAACTCATATGGTCAACTTGGGTAGACAAAAAACACGTGCTAGTAAACAAAATCTAGGAAATAATGCCAAGCAAACAAGACCTTCTAATTCCGAAGTCACTAGTTGGTGATGAAATCCAACATCACAACAATGAGACAAGAAGGGACTGGGTTAGGGTGGAAAAGTTACGCTGACGACCTGCCTAACAGACTTACAACCTAGTGCAAGCTCCCACACATAATCATGGGTGTACCCTCTAAGGAGACCGAGTGATTTTGGCCAACGTCGATTTCAGGTACTGTGAAGACTTGCCCCTTCACAGTCACCTTGTGTAAGATCCTAGAAATATAGGCTACTAAGGTCACCACCGACAACAATAAAGCCTGGGGGGACAGTCGAGAGTCCAATCCACATGCAAGGGCAGGGTATCTAGACCGAAATAAACTCAAGAGGCGTCCACTCATCATTGTGGGTATACCTCCAAGTGACCCCCGTAAATCATAGGTTGTCTGAGTCTGATTTCGAATTGGGTATCTGCTAATATGGCTAGCCACTCATATAGCTCCTGATTAATTCCTCCAACGAAAATCTCATGTATATCAGTAAATATATACCTTCCCAACCAATCCTCTGTACTAATATTAGGGTTCTTATTTTGATCTTTAGCAAATTCCTTCTCTTGTTCTTCTATCCACTTATGAATCTCTGTCTTCGATGGAAAGCACCTTGAAATTCCCTCAAGAAGATCTCGATCCTGGAAAAAAAACCATTTGTTGGCATAAGGGGTAGGTCCAAGGTTCATCTCTAACAACACACCAACAAGCCCTAACTACTATCCCTTTCGGCAAAATCTACGAAGAATATGTAGTCTCACCTGAAGTAGCGATAGGGGGTTGCAGGACACAGGTGTCTACAACTAGAGGAAATGAAAAATGGATCCAATGCAGCTCACACTCACAGATATAGTTATTCGTTATCTTCCTTAAGCCTAATGCGCGAACTATATCTCAGATGTAACACAATATTGCATTGAGAGTATATCAGATATCATAAGAACACAACAACAATCACACACAAAAGAAAGATATGCATGGTTCACCCTCTCCCTAGAGCTATGTCCACAGAACTGCACTTTATAATATATTATATGAAAGCATATAGTTCTATCTTCACTCTTAGCTTGTATATCTCTATTTCTTTCTTTTCTTCTCTCCCCTCCCCTCACTCTTAGCTTGTATAGCTGAATATCTTACAACACAGACTTCTCTCCCCACACAATACTTCTCTCTCAACAATAACAACAATCACTCATCATCACATAATCGAACCCATCTCAGGTTCTCTTGACCTTTATTTATACATTACAATGACTCTCGGACAACCTTAGACCGAAACCTAGGTGTCAAAACCCTAACTACCAAAACCCTAGATGTCTAAAACCCTAGGTCAACTTGATCCGCGTTTTCAAGGCTTTACCAACCTGTCTTTCCTTCTTTCCTGTGAAGTTCTCCAAAGAATCCATTGGTGTCTTTCTCCACTTGTTGAGTCGTCCATGATCCATCTTCCTTCATGATTTGTCTTCCTCGATATCCTCATCCAACGACTTTTTTTATCTTACTTCGCTTCGACTTTTCTAATCTTCTGGCCACTTCGACCCAATCTCAGTCAACTTGTCTTCCATGGAGTTTGCACTTCGTGCTTATTTCCTTAATCTACGCAACCTTCCATAAACAAGGGCCAACAAGGGATAATTATGTGGTTTATCCTGACTACTAACCATGTACTTCATCAATGTTTCCGTATATAATCTCCTATGTTGACCAAACAATGGAATGGTAGCATAAGTCATATCTAGTTGAAGGTTTCCTTGTAACTTAGCTTCCCATGAGCAAGACACTAACATGCCATATTTAGGAGGTATATCAACAACAATTATGTGCATTACCAATCTCTTAGCTAGTATTGGTGCTAAAGTAGAACACAAATATTTAATGAGACCTATGCATTTTACTTGACTTGAATCAAAAGAATACAAATATTTGTATGGTCTAGTGATATCAAGTCCTATTTTTTCCATAAAAACCTTATTCATAAGGTTGTGAGAAGCACCAGAGTCAAGAATTGCATTGTGCATAGTTTTTCCATGAATGTTTAAACTGATGTAGAATGGGGGTATAGTTCCATTTTCAGGTTTTCCATCGACTTTGGGCCAAATAATAGTTATGGTTGATCATCAACAAAATTTACTATGTTTGTACTTTCCTCTATGATCAGAGCTTTTATCACTTGTGATCTATATGCATTCTTATTCATGAGCTCTATTAGAGGAATGGGTATCTTGAGTTTTTCTAATTCATTTTCTATAATGAATGATGTTTGAGTTTTATTTGGGTTAGGAACATCTTGTTTCTCACCAACATCCTTTTGTGAAATATATTTGGGCTGAATGGTAGAGGGAATATCAGTTTGAGTTGTTTTTGAGACAATATCAGATGTTCTTTTGATTGGAACTTCTGTGTTCTTTTTAGGAGGAATGTCAAGAATTTTCTTAGCATATGTGTCAACTGTCTTTTTAGTGGAATTATCAATTGTTTCTGAGTTGTTTCTGAGTTTTCTTGGTAGGATTATCTGTTGATTTCTTACTCAGATTATACTTCCTATGGACCTCCATAATTGCATTTTCAAAACCTTTTTTATAATATTATGATTCCTCATGATCAATTTCAATTTGTGAAAGAAGGAAAAGATCATTATCTTCTTGAGTGAGAAATACAAAATCATTATCACTTATTCCCATCAAATTAATCTGAACCTCATCAAGGTTTTCAATTATTTCTTCCCCTTCATCAACATAGTTTTATTGAAATGGAGGCCTGATATGTTGATCTAGAACTCTTTGTTCTCTTTTTTCGCTTTGTATGATTTGGGGTTGGTTTCTCCTAAAATTAGGATTTCTGATTTGGGGGCCAGGTTGATTTTCTCTAGGAGGATTCCTACCAACAATGTCTAACCTGTCCATCATCCTTTCCATGGTTCTAACTAAAGAGTTTATTTTTTCATCAACAGATAAGGTATATGGTTCCTCTTTTATAGTTACTCTCCTCTTTGTTCTAATTGATGTAGACCCCCCTACCTCTGCCTCGGTAGGGTCCGTTGACCTCCCAGTTAAGGATTGTTCTTCTCTCTATCGAGTTGAAGTTTCTCTTAGATTCCCTACTAGAATCCCACGAACAAATCCACAGGTCCTTTATGAAAATACGCCTTCATGGCCAAGTGCCACGTGCAAGCCTCACCTCTCCATGACCATGGGCTATGACCACACGCTTACACAAAAGGTGCATGATCTAAAAATGAAGAAGACTTGAAATACTTGAAATTATTGCAATGTAAGTGTTATGTGTTTAAAGCAAATGGATCAGTTTGAAACACATAGATTAAGGGATTACTCATGTAAAATACACATAGACAGCAGCATAATTAATGAACATAAGCACATAAACACAACAATTGATAAACGAGTTCACCCCTCTCTTGGGCTACATCTCCTGGTCCATCTTCCAATGGATCATTATTATTAATTGCTCAAAAGTGCTCAAAAACATGTCTTGCAATGCTCAAACTGACAAACCGACTGCTCCAATGGCTTCATAGCATTCCAAAACCCCTGTTTGGGCTCTTTTGACACCTCAATCGGTCGAAAAACCAAGAAGTTAGGACTCCTGGAAGTCCCCCCTTCAATCTTGTTGTCTCTGCATCTACAAAACGCACCCTTGTTTGATGAACCTGGCACACACACAATATAAAGCGTGAAAACCCAGCATCGGGCGCAACCAGGCCAATGGTGAAAACCTTAGAATGGTTAAGGGTGCGCCATCCCCTAACCGCCTAGCACCTGGGCGTATGAGTCATAGGACTGCGCACATTTGACAAAAAGGCTAACCATTTAACAACCGTGTTAACTTCCCCGCTCCGGTCGTGGGCATATGGTGTATGACATAGAACCAGAGCTAAGTGTTTAACCCCACGCGCCAACAGTTGGGTGACATACAATATGGCAAGAGCATATGCGAACAAATGACCGTGGGCCGGGGCTAAGCCCCGGCCCAACCCCCCTCCAACGGTCACAAAATGTAAATTTAAATACATTTAAACTCATACATATAATAAGAAACAATCCATGGTCCATTGGTCGGATGGTCTTGCGAAGGCACTATATGGTGGGAGGTTTGGGGGTCGAACCCCACGGACTCCAAAATGTTTTGACAAACAAAACCAATACTGGGGTGCCACGTGGCAGTCCATGATTGGGCCACGTGGCACCCAATAACCTGCCCAAACTATGCCACGTGTTGACACATCACTCGCCTTCATCAACCAACCAGATTCTGCCATGTCACCAGATGCCACATCATCGTACAGTCTGTACAGCCCTGCCACATCAGACTGTACGGAATGTACGGACTGTACAGTCAGCGTATTTTGTTTTGCATGTTTGACTTGACGAACAGATTGCAATATCTCTCGCTCCCGATGTCCGTTTGAGATGAAACAAGTTTCGTTGGGTTCACAATGATAAGGTCTACTCTCTTGTCCGTTTTGAAGCAATTCTGATCACTTTGAATTTTTGAGCAAAATTTGATCCCCTGATCACACCTCCCCATTGGGAAGATTTTGGACCTCCAAAAGACTATTTTCAGTATATGAGAAGATGAGGGTAAAGTTCCCTCACCCTTCCAACCTCAATCCACTTGGCTTTGCTTGTATTTGTTCCTTTAAGACCAACTCGCAGATACTCCACATTTCCTCGTTTTGAAGTTCGCATTCTCCTGTCAAGGATGGTGTCTTCCTGCAGTTCTGTTAGATACTCTGGAGAAAAATCATCTATGGAAGGAATTTGAACATGCTCTCCTTGATCATCAATCAATGGAGGCTCATACAATTTCAAATTCTCAACATTAACAACTACATACATCTGCATATAAGGAGGCAAATCTAAACGAAAAGCACTGTTACCAATCTTGTCAACAATCTTGAAAGGACCATATCGAATCGATTTCAACTTTTTACCTTCTCCTTTAAGCCTCTCCTTGCTGATGTAAAGCCAAACTTCATCTCCAACTTGGAAACTGTGATCAACAAGATGCTTGTCATGTCTCATTTTGTACTTGGCCTGATATTTTCCAACTGCTCTTGCACCACTTGATGTATCGACTGAATTTGTTCAATGAACTTCTCTGCCCTATCAATGTCATATTGACCATCGACAGCAATATCTTTCCCAAAGATAAAATATAAAGGAGACTTGGGCAAATAGCCAAAACATGCTTCAAATGGCGACGTTTGCGTCGAAGAGTGCTTAGCTCGATTGTATGCATGTTGAATGTAGTGTAAATGCTCATCCCAAAGTTTAGGATGATTGCTGCAATAAGCACGAAGAAGATGCACCACTGTACGATTTACCACCTCTGTTTGACCATCAATTTTCGGATGAAAAGATGTGCTCTTTTTAAGCTTGGTGTCCATGAGTGCCCATAAAATCGACCAAAAAATTCCAACAAATCGAGAATCCCTATCAAAAATAATGGACTTAGGCAATCCAAAATGCACCCAAACATTTTGAAAGAACAACTGTGTCGTTTGTTCTGCTGTCACCTGCTTAGTACAAGGCATCAAAATACACATTTTGCTAAATCGATCAACCACAACATAAATATAATCATGACCTCTTCTCGACATAGGTAAACCACCAACAAAATCCATGGAAATACTTTCCCAAGGTCGAGAAGGAACTAGAAGTGGAGTGTAAAAACCCAACTTTCGATTGCTAGGTTTACTTGTAGCACACAACGAACATCCTCGAACATATCGTGAAACACTTTCATTCATTTTAGGCCAGTAGCAATATCTTTGCAAATTAGCCACTGTCTTTCCTACACCAAAATGACCAGC